>JAJHSJ010000013.1:48899231-49175882 GCA_021015155.1 Magnolia officinalis | reverse complement strand
TATTAAATCACGGGAATATGAATATGGAGGAATACATTGATGCAGACTGGGTGGGATCAGAGACAAACAGGTGTTAGCTACAAGATAATGTACCAATGTTTCTATGAATCTTGTTACTTTGAAGAGTAAGAAATAGTATATGGTGGCTAGTTGGAGTGATGAAGCAAGCATATCAGGTGATGGCACATTGTATCCTTGAATTGATGTTGTCAAGGATGCCTTTGACTGAGTCGGGAGTTGAAGTTGGTTCTTTGATTGTCTTATACAAGGTATCCCAAATCGGTTACGTTTCGGCTGTAACGGCCAATACGTAACGGTAATGGCATCAACCGTTACGCGATTCGGCCCCGAAATGGGGCACCTCTGTTTTTTGGGTTCGTAATGGCCGTTACTGTAACGGTCGTTACGGCCCATAATGGCCATTACAGCCCATAACGGCCGTTAGGGTACCGTAACAAACGTTACGGTCCATAACCCTAAAGAAAAATTAAAAAAAAAATGGTAAAAGAAAAAAGAAAAAAAAACATACCTTTTTTTTTTTTTTATTTTCTTTCTTTTCTTCTTCTTCTTCTTCTTCTTATCATGGGGCTGCGGCGCTGCTGTGGCTGCGGCGGCAGCAGTTGCTGCCCTTCTTCTTCTTCCTCTCTCTCTCTCTCTCTCTCTCTCTCTCTCTCTTTCTCTCTCTCTCTCTCTCTCGTTCGGTCCCCTCTCTTCTTTCCCTCTTTTCTTTTCATTTCCCTCTCTCTTCTTTTCTTTTTCCAGAAAAAACGAACGCAATGGCGTGGCTGTTTCACAGCCACGCAGTTTTTTTTTTTTTGTATAATCTGCAGTGCTCGTTATATAGTGCACACTCACTATTTTATTTAGTGGGGTAGGGCCCACCTTGATTTATGTATGGTAAATCCATGCCATTCATAATTTTTCAAGTTCATTTTAAAGCATGATCCTTGAAATGAAGGGATCAAAATCTCAATTGGACCACGCAGTTGGGATTGAATGCCCACCGTTAAAATCCTCTTAAGGTCCATTTTGTGATCCACCTAAGATTTGGATCAGCCTCATTTTTTAGTCCATGTCCTAAAATAAGTGGGCTAAAAGGATGGATAATGCGGAGGCATTTTCACACCGGGCTCGAGTGGGGTGGCCTGTGAGATGCACGGGCACACTCGGGGTGGGTGGCCTGTGTGAGGCAGGTGGCTTGTGAGATGCGGGCCCCACCCGTGTGACTCGGGTGGCTCGTGTGAGGCGGTACCCATGTAATTTGGGGCCCACGAGGGGGGTTCGACCGAGGGCCTAACCCATAGACGTGGGGCCTAGGCAATGAGGTAAAGGGATTAATTCGCCATACTCTAACAGTTCGAGCTTTTAGAGAAAGTGGTTAATTGTCCTGCATCAAATTGGTATCAGAGCGGGAGGTCTTGTGTTCGAGACTCCTCACCGGGGGTGATTAATGCGGGGGCATTTTCACACCGGGCTCAAGTGGGGTGGCCTGTGAGATGCAGGGGCACACTCGGGGTGGGCGGCCTGTGTGAGGCAGGTGGCTTGTGAGATGCGGGCCCCACCCGTGTGACTCGGGTGGCTCGTGTGAGGTGGTACCCATGTGATTTGGGGCCCACGAGGGGGGTTCGACCGAGGGCCTAACCCATGAGACGTGGGGCCTGGGCAATGAGATAAAGGGATTAATTCGCCATACTCTAACAGTTCGAGCTTTTAGAGAAAGTGGTTAATTGCCCTGCATCAATGGACCACATGGATATACAACAAATGCATTGAGGTGGGCCCCACTTTTAAAGGCATGCTCACTAGTGGTCCACTAAAGATTTAAATCTACCTGAATTTTTGGACCATGCTTTAAAATGAGTTGGCAAAATGGATTGACGGCATGGATATACAAATATATCGAGGTGGCCCGCCTAGCCCACTAGTGGTCCACCTAAGATCTGGATTTACCTATTTTTTTTTCCAATACCTTAAATGGGTTGACAAAACGGATGGATGACATGTATATATAATACATAATTGAGTGAACCCCATGTACATGGCCCTAAAAATTTATACATGAGGTATATATCAACTCAAAATTAACCAATTAAATTTTGGGACCATTGTTGCTAAGTCACAATCCCAAAATTAAATTGTTTGAACAATTTTCACTATTAGTTTGTAGACACTTGTTTTTTGAAATAGGACCATTTGATATTTTTCATTTTTCATTGTCCAATAAATGTCCACCAATCCATTAGTGGGATAAGTGCCAATAGATTGCATTGATTTGAGGCTAGTTTAGGGCATCAAACGGTCCCCTAATCAGCTTCGAATTGACAATACTATTTACCCTAATTTAATTTAATTTATTTTTTATAAAGATCTATTGAGGAAAATGATATCAAATTGTTAGGTATATAAATTACATAATAGGATACAAAAGTCCCTAAATCTATATATTGAATTGAAATGTATGTGAGTCACGAAGTATGCAATGCTCTAGCACAATAAATAAAAGGAAAACTTGAAAATATAAGATGTTTTGGTATTACATTCATTATAGTAAATATATATATATATATATATATATATATATATTAGTTAGAAAACTAAATATAAAAGGTTTGCAATTAATTTTAGGTTTTCAGGTTCATAAATCCATCAGACAGCCCGATATAACATTCTCACCAAAGAGTGGACCGTAACCGTTACACCACCATAAACATGTTCCAAATTATAAATGAATGCATATTTGGAATACTAAGAATAATCTGGATTTAATCCATATTTTTCCATATTTTAGGCAATTTTTTTTTTTTGCGCCGTTACGGGCCGTTATGCCCTCGTATCGCCGTTATGCTTTCGTATCCGTATCGGTTTTGGAGGGCACCGTTACGCCAACCGATACCGATACGGGATACCTTGGTCTTATACTGTGGAAGCAACAATTATAGGGAAATAATCTAGTATATTATGAGAGAACTAAATATATAGAAATGGATAGCCTTTTCATCAGGGAAAAGGTTGTAGCTAAACTCATTATTATGCCTTACATCCTATTAGAACTTCAAGTGGCTAATATTTTTACCAAAGTAGTTGGGAAAGCTGGTCATGTAATTGATAGGCAAGCTCAGTGTGAAAATATCTATGGCCTAGCTTGAGGGAGAGTGTTAGGATGCTCTTTTTTTTGTTTTATATTATTAGGGACATTCTTGTAAATTCACTTTGTTTTTATTTTTATTTTTATTTTTATTTTTATAACCCTAATTGGAGAATGTAGCGTATGTAAATACAATTGTGGATGGATCATAACAAAAATTTACAATAGGAAGATAATTATAACCATATGATTTCCTGTGGAATGTGGACTGCTCACTATTTTACTTTAAACAAGCCATTTGATTTGCTAGATCATTGTTATTTTAGAGATATGCTCTATGCACAAAATTGTGTGCACAAAATGGCCTATACACAGAATGGTGGATTGCCTATACACATGGTTTGGATAGCCTTACATGTGTCTCACACGAAGAGGATGAGCCACCTCCATTTTCAAAATGTTGGTGTGAACTATCACCAGAGTCTAGCGCAGAGAAAACATATCATTTGCTCCATATTCAATGTACTCATGTGCCCACCTGATGAGCAAACCATCTTGGTTATTGGGGCATGGCATCTTCATGGTGTTTCCCACCTTATGAATGGTTGCCATCTTGGACACATCTCTCACCAATGGTCTTCTCGATGTCCTCGTGCGAATCGCCTTAGCATTTCTCAACCCATATACAAATTGCTCAAGGAGATGAATGTCATGAGCCGTCTCATGGATGTAGTTTTATGAATGTTGTGCCACCTCAAGTCACACCCAATAATGTTAAAGGCACTCCTCAAATATTATGGGAGATTGCATCTTCTATTGATTGTTGATAGTTCAGCCCAGAAGCGCTCTTGCCACACCTAACAATTTGTGCATTATACCAAGGCTAATGTCCAACAGTAGCCATCCCACACCATTGAACATTTGGGAGATACCTTTTCCAGTATGGTGGATTGCCTATACACAGAATTGTGTACACCCACAGTATGGTGTTCTGCATGAACACATAGGACTGTGTATACTTTTTTTTTTTTTTTTTGAAAGATGCATAGGACCGTGTACACTAACAGGGAGAAGGCAAGAAAGTCCCTATTCATGTGTCCTATATGAAAAGAACATTGTTGTTTCACATTGAGACACTTCTCTTAGTCGTTCTAAGAGTCAGAAGGTCTTTATATTGAGTTCCTCAAGGATCAAAAGTAGTGTTGCAGTTTCAATTCTTTCAACATAAACACATGTTCCTTGATCTGCACAGCAGATCCTTCATGGGCTACCTACAATTGGGATTACCTAAACCTTTGACATGCAAGAAATGACCATAATTGAGCAACTGAGTCACAACCCTTCTCCTCCTTTCTTTCATAAACTATGAGCTCTTTATCGTTGCTGATCATCTTCTAATTAGTTGTTGACTCAAATATTGTGCATTCAGAGATTCCATCTTCCTGTGTTGTTGATATGAAATTTTGACCTATGAGACCTTAGACTCTAGAACCTTAAACATATTTGAAAAAGTCATTCTCCATGAAAGTCCTAGATGATACCTAGATTGAATAAAGCTCTGACATCTTTGAGAAATTTATGGTGTCGCTTCCGAAACACTATCGCCATCTGCAAGAGCCCAAACACTATCACCTGGCTCTTCATCACCCAAACCAACACTTAGACATAGATAAGCAAAAGGTGGAGGTGTAAATTGGTTATCTTGAGATAAGGATCCACCACCATAGGTAGTCACATGATCTCACGAGGAGATCAACAAGCCATAAGAAAATCATGCTTGAAAGGGAAGACAGAGCTATCATCGAGATGGGGGCCACTTAAGTTTAGGTCACACAGGGAAGACCTATCCATTGCCTCTACTTGCGATCCATTATCTAGAAGGGACCTCCCACTCCATGTTACCTCCCTTGCTATCCATAAGTGTATGTGTACTTTGGGCTTCTATTATCTTCTGCTTCTGTTAGATCAAATCTTCCCTTTTCCTGTCCTGCACCTTCTTCTGTGGTCTGTCATATTAACTATGTTTACTCACTGTAAACCTCCGACAGCCTATCACTCCACCATTAATCACTTCTATTGCCTTTTGAGCTTCATCCAGAAGCTTGAACTAGCCGAAGCCAAACCGATGCAGAACCTGTGTTTCCCTGTTTCTGTGGGTATGATAGTCTCCACCAAACTGCCAAACTCCCCGAAAAGGGTGCAACATTGCCGGAATCCCAGACAGGGTCGAATCCTGGTCAACAGTATATGAGCCTCTCTTCATCGAAGATTTTCTTCACGATCCAATTGCTAGCCTCCTTGTTATTTATGGTTATAATCTTTCTCAGATTTCTTCTCTCTCTCTCTCTCTCTCTCTCTCTCTCTCTCTGTTATGACTAAGATCTTTCAAACTTAGCTTCAGTGTTTCTCTCTTGTTTGCTGAGGAAAAACCACAAACTTGATCGAGTTGGTAAAAAACCACAAGCTCCATCATTTCTTTTCTCTAGTTATCTTAAAATTCAATTGTCTCATATGTTGTTTCATTTATTTTCTTTTTCTACTTAATCTTGAAGTTAAAAGAGTGCTTATGAAAAATTATGGAATTGATAATTTCTTATTTGACTTCGCTGATCTCTTTACTTCGAAGCTGGATTAAGTGAAGGTAGTGTTTTTTCACTTTGAAACCTTTGACAGATGACCATTAAATATCCTTGACACTTTCCACCAAGAGACTGAAATAACTAAAAAAGAAAGGGTGGTGGAAGATTATTGGAGAAATGTTGGTTTTCAACAAGAAGCTTTGTTGGATTTAAGGTTCTTATAGGGTGATGAGAGAGATGGCGGGTTTCAAGCTCTGTGGGGCATGGGGTTTTAAATGTGACTCTCACAGGATAAAAAAATGTTCTAGTACTATCTGAGATCAGAAATTTTACGTGCTTTCACACTATGTCAAGAATCCTAATATATATATATATATATATATATATATATATATATATATATATATATATATATATATATATATATATACCCGAGAAGCACTGTGCTTTGACATCAGTTCAAATCAATTTATTTGTAGCTCAAAATCTGTGCTCGCCTAGCACCCACAGAATGGAAAACAATAAGAACCCAACCACAACCTGCTTGACAAGTAGAAAAAACCTCTTTGGTGTATTTCTCCAAAACACAGATTTATTACAGACAAGATAAACAAATTGACAACCATTAATTGAGTTGGACTTGCAACACAACATTCAAATGAACTGGAAGGTAAAATTTCATACACTTATATGTGTATGTGTACACTTGGCTAAGAATTTCAAAATTTACATTCAGATTTTGAAATTCTTTCAACAAACCTAATTTGAATGCGCGGGTTTATTTATTTATTTATTTGACCTAGAAGTCTAGAACTTGCAAGGTGCAACTCCAAATTCTTTGACTTAGTTCAGAAACAAGCTTCCAATCTCTGGATATCTACCATAAAAAGCTTCAAATAGTTAGGGAAAAAAATGAGCAAGGATGGTTAATTCCTACCTTCACCAATTATTTATTATTTATTATTTATTATTTATTATTTTTATATGAAACCTTAGATCCAGAGTTTTGACCAGAGGAGAAGGGAAACAAACAGTTTGGAATGGTGTTAGGCTTGGTTATAACCCACTCACAGTCGCATGTTCATAATGTTGAAAGATTGATCTTTACAAAAACAGAATTTTCACGTACTGATTGAGTTGTTGGACAAAAAAAAAGCAGCTAAATTCATAATTTGAGTTGATAAAATTAATAAATTGATAATGACTCAATGGATTCATACTCAATCAGGCTGTATCCGTTTCTTATAACACTTCACTACATGTATAACATCCCCAAAGCGTCGCACAAGTCTGGATGGGACAGCAAGTTTTCAGACTAGATTGAGTATCAACAAATTCCGGGTATTTAATGATCAGTTTCATATTGGTTTTGATCGATGACTTTTGTAGTTTCTTGGCAAAGAGATACTTCTACTTGAGAAAATGTATACATATGTTGATCAATTGTAGCAAAATTGATCCCATTGTAAAGGAATCCTGCATTGATCCCATTGTAAAGTTTATATGGTGCAAACCTTATTATTGCTTTAATTTACTGTTTACCTGTGCAAAAGCTCTAAATCAATTACATTTTGGTACTGGAACACTTCATGTCTGTGCATTTCTCAACGTAGGAATAAATATGTTGCAAATAATAACCTTGATTTGTTTGATCACTTGTCGCTTTCCTGGTCTTTTTGACATCTTTCTACCAGTTTATTATTTATTTATTTTTATTTTTTACATGCGCCATCACTATTTTTCTATAGAGGTTGAGATGAGTGAGTTGATAGTTTGGTTAATTTCCATTTATGGCTAATACAAATGTCCTAACATTTTTTAACAAGAAAATACTCTGTGCCAGTCCTGCCATCATTCTCTGGGAATGTTCCAGCGGCACTGAAAAAGATATTCCCTTCTGCCAATATAACAAGGCTTGGTGATTGGTATATTCCTTTCCTTATTTTTCCACATCTACTTTGTTATTATGTATAATGGTATATATGTGATTATACTTGAACATGTCATGGTACATTCATGATCAATGTTATTGCTATCTTACCCTTGGTTTTTATTTCAAGTCTTTTTTTTATAGACTAGTGTACATCGTTGGATTGTTTACCACTGAATAACTTTTTTGGACCATCGTTAAGCCATTATACCACAAGGGGAATAATCACTATTGCATTATGATACATTGACAAAGGTTTTTCTTAGAAACATAGCATGTTCTTTTGCCTTTGTCCTCTGTCAACACATTAGGTTTGGAAGCCTTTCAACCAGCACATACATTTGTATACTTTCTCTATTTGAAAGATCAATCCATGGTGTGCCGTAACGGTAACGGTGGGCATAACGGTCCCCACGGTTCCTGTTATGCGTAATGGTCGTTTGCTTTCGTAACTCCAAAAATAAAAGGGCAAAAAAAATCATGAAAAAATGTGGGAAAAAATCCCAAATATTTAGAGGATCCAAATATGTATTCTTTTTGTGGTTTTGAACATGTTTATGATGGTGTAACGATCTGCTCTTTGGTAAGAATGTTATCTTGACCTATCTGATGACTTTATTTACCCAACAAGCAGTGTTGTCCTATACGATCGCATATGCCATATTGGGAGCACAGATCGCATATGCCACTATGGCATATGCGGTTTTTTGACCATTAGGCATTATGCCACAACATATGTGAGTATGCCATGGCATATGCATGGCATATATGATTATGCGATGGCATATGTGATTATGCGATCACTTGTGCAATTGAATATGCGATTATGCCATCACTTGTGCGACGAAAAATTGTAAATTTTTTGGAGGGTGTGCGATGGCATGTGTTTCTGTGATCGCATATGCGCACAGGTCCCTTGGGTCTCGCATATAATCACTTATGCTATTTGATAACAATGCTAACAGGCTTAGATAGACCCCAAATTAGCCCAAAATTCATGCAAGTCATGACACTCATCTCACTAATGCACATCCCTAAGCATTTGATATCATTTCCCCCAAGAAATTTCGAGAAAAAAAATTTGATGTAGGCCCGATGCATGAACCAAATATCACATGAGATCAAGTAACAAAATTAAGATAATTAACAAAAAAAACACGAACCTTGCCATAATCATCACAAATACCACGAAAACCAAAAGAAGATCATGCATAATCCTAGCCTATGTTACCAACATCGTCACAAATACCAGTAAATAAAAGGAAATTAGGATCTAATAGACGTAGGGACATCCAATTAGCATAAGGTAAAGTCTATTTCAAAGTAGAAGGCCTAATATAACCTAGGGTAAAATTAGAATTAGGGGAATTGGGGAAATATAGGAATTAGTATTTATGTGATCAAATTGGGTAAAGGGATTAAATGGTTCATAGGTTAGGATATGGGAATTAGGGTTTTGGATAGAAGGGGTGTAAGGATTTTGGGTGAATTGAAGAATGAGAAAAGTTAGGATTTGGTAATTTGGGAAAGTTGGTAAGTTAGGGATTTTAGGTTTAAGGTTAGGGTTTTGAAAAAGAGAAAAATGGGTTTTGATTTTAAGGGTAATGGGAAAGTTAGGTTTAGGAGAAGATGAAGATTTAGGATGGGAGAATCGAAGAACTTTGAAGAAAATACCTTGATTGAGGGAAAAAGGATGATGATGTGGGGATAGATGGAGACCTATCCCTTCCAAATCACATGGAAGTATCTTCAATTCTCATGAAGATGGAAGAAGAAGAAGAAAAGGAGCAAAGCTTCTTCTTCTTCTTCTTCTTCTTCTTCTTCTTCTTCTTCTTTTTTTTTTGGTTACAGAATCCAATGGGAGAGAGGTCACACACCCCTCCTCTTTTTATAGCTCCAAGAAGTTTCAAAAATTACAAATATCACCATGTCTTGTGAATTTTAATGAAAATAGCCCTAGTCTAAATAAAATAAACTAAAATCACTCATAATGGTGTCCAAACATAACATAAACAAAATTAAATCCTATAAGTTGATAAAGTTTAAGAAAAACTAATGTGGACGATCCACGATCAATGGCCCGATCATGTGATCCAATGGCCCGATCGTCACGTCCCTCCAATCCAACGGTCTGGATCACTCCATAAGGCAGCCCATGTGCATCTTCCTAGTATGAGGTCTTTCCGATGCTCACATATGCACATGGGGTATTCAAAACGATAAAGGATACTCGCCTAGCCACAAGGAAACCGGTGCGGCCCGGCTTCTCTTTTGATACGTACGCAAAGGTGTACGTGATGTGATTTCCTCATAACAAATGGAAACTAAATTCTGATGAATAATGTTGACAATTTAGGGGACTACTCGAATGCCCCCAAATGGACCTAAAATTCATATAATGTATGGCATTCATCCCACTAATGCATATCCCTAAGCATTTCACATCACTCCTAAGTAATTATAAGAAAAAATTAAAATTAAATTAAGATGAATAGTGTTGCCCATCTGGGAGACCACAACACATTTTGAACTAGAAAGGGGTATCTAGAGAGAAACGAAAGGGGTGAAGGATGAGGGTTCGAGATGAAGAAGGTATAGGTCCTTTGTCGTCAAAAGAAAAATATGAGGATGATTCTTACCTTTTCCTGCACCTCGAAGATCTTAGAAAGAGGGAAACCCGAAATCGGGGTGGAATACTCAACACCCAAGGGCCAATCCTGAAACTCTAATATCTTGAATAAAGAGGAAGAAAATAGTAACAAAAACAGGGTTCCTCACAACGTATATATAAGCTATGGAAAAAGTAAAAGTGCACTAAAGCCTCTGGAAACAAGAAAAATAACAAAAAGACGAAAAATAAAGAAAGTTGCAATAAAGCCCCTGAAACAAGAAAAATAACAAAAAAGTCTAAAACTAAAACACCCATGTGCTAGGGTGTGAAATCCGACCCATGGATCTATGGTTGGGGTGAACACTCGTGTGGTAGGGTGCGAAATCCGACCCATGGATCTATAGTCGGGGTGTGGTCATGCCGCTCCTGCACTCGTAGTGGATTAGAAAGTGGGGTCCGATGGACCCGTCGTCCATTCACATCAACTCCTCCGCTCTGGTACTCTGTCGGCGACTTCTCCTCCTCTGGTACACTCTAAAGGGCGCACCACTGATTTCCGCATCAATTCTCCCCGGGTAGGAAGAATTTGCCACTGGCGAAAGTGAACTCCTGTATCTCTCGAGCAAATCGGGGTCGATGCGCTGCAGCTCTACCTCTGTGATCCAAGAGTTATCTGTAATGGGCTTGTTCCTCCATTTGACTAGGAATTTCTGGAAACCCCCGGAGCGAGTGGAAACTGCCTCGGAGTCCAAAATTTCCTCGATCTCATCTCTTCTCGATACAGGTGGAAGAGAAGGTAAGATGGGTACAGGAAGATCAGGCTGTGGCCAAGGTCCATATATAGGGGGGTTTGGGAAGAAACATGGGAACTAGTGGATAGAGGTAATGACTCGTGAAAGGGAACTAGATCTTCCACATTAAATGTGGAACTGATGCCCATGGTAGCAGGGATATCAACAACATAAGCATTAGACCCAACCTTTTCACAATTTTATGTGGGCCTATGCTACGGGCATGAAGCTTCTTCACGGATCCGGGTGGAAACCGATCAGACCTAATACGAACCATGATGTCATCTCCAGGTTGAAATTCTCTAAGTATCCTGTGAGTGTCAGCAGAAAGTTTATAATGTTCATTACTTGAATTAATCTTCCGCCTAATCTCGACTCTCCTAACTCTGACGGACGCTGTGGGGTAGCCATGGGGATCAAATCTGTGGGGGCTCGGGGTCTAACACTTGAAATAATTTCAAACGGGCTCATTCCTGTGGACCTGTTCACTGAAGAATTATACGCAAACTCTGATGTGGGAAGAACAGTGTCCCAGGTCTTGTGGTGGTCTCCAACCAGACATCTTAACAAATTCCCTAGGCTACGGTTCACTACCTCTGTTTGACCATCTGACTGGGGATGATATGCTGAAGAAAACTGGAGCCTTGTACCCAAAAGATGCCAGAGAGTCTTCCAAAAATAACTAGTGAACCTAGTATCTTTGTCAGACACGATGGATCTAGGTACTCCATGGAGTCGCACAACCTCCTGAAAGAATAACTTAGCGACGTGGGAGGCATCCGAGGTCTTATAACAGGGTAGGAAATGGGCCATCTTGAAAATCGATCAACAACCATGAGTATGGAGTCGTGCTTACGAATAGTCTTGTGAAGCCCAAGCACGAAGTCTATACTAACATCCTGCCACGGGGCATGTAGAACTGGTAAAGGAGTATACAAACCTGTATTTTGCTTCCTCTGCTTTGCCAGTTGACATGTTTGACACTACCCTACAATCTTAGCCACATCTCGCTGGAGATTAGGCCAATAGAAACGATCAGACATAAGGGCAATTGTTTTATCTCGACCAAAATGACCTGTCATCCCTCCAGCATGCAGCTCCCAAACTAGAAAATTGCGGAGGGATGCACGTGGGAGACAGAGCTTGTCCCCTCTAAAAAGATATCCATCTGTAAGGATGAACTCTGCGCTCCTCGAGGGCGGGTCACTAGACAATGACGCATAAATGATCCCAAAATCAAGACAATCTGAGTACTCACCCTTGAGTTGCTCAAAGCCTGTAATTTCAATGCTCATGGACCGCAGTGTCATGATACGACGGCTAAGCACGTCGGCAACCTTATTTTCTTTTCCAGCCTTGTGCTTAAGCACAAATGTGTACTCTTGAAGAAATTGTGCCCACTTGGCATGCCTAGGGCTCAACTTCTTTTGAGAGCTCAAATATTTCAAGACCTCATGATCAGAGAACAAGACAAATTCTTGCGGTAATAAATAATGCGGCAAATGGCGCAATGATTGCCAATCGCATAAAACTCCTTGTCATAAGTGGAGTAGCGTTGTTTAACCTCGTTCAGTTTCTCACTAAAAAAGGCCACAGGATGTCCCTCTTGGCATAACACTCTGCCTATGGCAATTCCTGACACGTCACACGCTACCTCAAAGGCTTTGGTAAAGTCAGGTAGATGCATGGCTGGCGCTTCCGTCATCTTCTTTTTAATTTCCGAGAAAGCCCGTGCCGCGGCTTTAGTCCATTGAAACTCCCCTTTTCGTACGCAATCTGTGATGGGAGCCATAATCGAGCTAAATCCACGGATGAACTGTCGATAGAATGTAGTTAGGCCGTGAAAGCTTCACATGTCGTGTATGGTACTCGGCTCAGGCCAATTGACAATGGCCTTGACTTTCTCAGGGTCCGCAGACATACCCTCTGACGATACAACGAACCCCAGGAAGATAACACGGAAGGTCAAAAAGGAACACTTCTTGAGGTTCGCATAGAGCTTTTCTACGCGTTAGGCGTTGCAGACCTGCCTCAAGTGCTCGATGTACTGGCTAGGGGACGTACTATAGATGAAGATATCATCAAAGTACACAACTAAAAACTTGTCCATAAAGGGTTGCAGTACCTGGGTCATCACCCTCATAAACGTACTTGGGGCATTGGTTAACCCGAAGGGCATAACCAACCACTTGTACAACCCGTCCTTCGTCTTGAAGGAAGTTTTCCATTCATCTCCCGGGCGAACACGAATTTGGTGATAACCACTCTTGAGGTCAATTTTCGAAAATATAGTAGAGGTGACCATCGTGTCAAGCATGTCATCAAGCCTCGGGATGGGAAACCGATACTTGACGGTGATCTTGTTTATGGCTTTACTATCAACACATGCGCCACGCGGCGTCTTTTTTGGGCGTAAGAAGCGCGGGCATGGCGCACGGGCTCAGACTCTCACGAATGAATCCCTTTTGAAGCAATTCATCCACCCGCCTCTTCAACTCGGCATACTCGGTGGGGTTCATTCTGTAGTGAGGGAGGTTTAGTAGGGTCGCCCCTGGGACGAGATCTATCGCATGCTGAATGTCTCGCATCGGTGGAAGCTCGTCTGGGAGGTCCTCAGGGAAGACATCTCGAAACTCCTTTAGGACCGGACGAGCCTCCTAGGGTATCCCTATAGTAACCTCAGGTGTACTCTCCCTAGCCAGTAGGCTGTATACCATAATCCCTGCCGTAGTCTCTCTCTCAAACTCCTTAGCATCTATGATGTGGAGAGACTTCGACTGAGTCGCCCTTTAACTCTTAGGACCGCCTGAGGGCGCAACATCTTTCGCTCCCGTTGACGATTTGGGAGGGAGCGGGCTCAAGACAAGCTTCTTTCCTTCATGCTTAAATACACAATTATTCGTACGCCCGAATATTGTGACATCTTTGTCATAGAGCCATGGCCTTCTCAAGATGATATGGCCAACATCCATCGTGACCACATCACACCACAACTTGTCCTCGTATGGTCTGAACTCAATCGGAACAAGGCATCGCTGGGTCACAGGGAGGGATGTCGCATCCACCCAAGAAACTCTATATGGGTTGGGGTGAGGGACTGGCTTCAACCCTAGGCGATTCAAAGTAACTTGGGAAACTACATTCTCACAGCTCTCACTGTCTATGATCACTTTGCAGCTCTTTTCTCCGCACTTGGCGTAAGTGTGGAAAATGATGGTTCTGCGCCAATCTTCGCTTTCCTTCATCTGGGTCAAGGCGCACCTCACCATTACAAGTGGGATAGTCTCCACAACATCATCCTCGGCATCACTAGCCATGTCAAGGGAGGGGATAATGATCTCCTCATCACCCTGGTCACCATCAACTTGATCTGCCACTTCTTCTTCTGTGGGGTGTTTGGAAACAAAGGCAATGCACCCACCCTTATTTGAACACTCGGCAGCGATGTGACCCATGCCACTATAGCGGTAGCACTGTCTTGTCATCGCGGGCCTAGTACTTGGTCCAGCCATATTATTACTTCGATTTTTATTGACTGGTTGTGTACCAGGTTGAGCTCTAGGCTGAATTCCGACCTGAGGTCTCGCTCCCTGCGGAGCTACTCTAGTCATAGTAGGTCGAAAATCAATTCCCCTCACATTGGGCTAGCACACACAGTGCTCCAGTTCCTGCACCACCTGGTAAGCATGTTCTAGATTGGTGACCATGTGAAGCGTGAGCTCCCGCTGAAGCTCAAGCTTAAGGCCCATAAGGAAACGGGAGAGAACCACAACAAGGTCCTCATCCACATCGCATCTCATCATATATTCATCGAACTTGGGGATGTATTCTGTCACCGTCATGGATCCTTGGCGCAAAAAGTGCCATCGATCCCACAACTTCTGCCTGTAAGAAAGGGGAACATACTTCTCTCGCAACAACTTTTTCATCTCAATCCAAAAGAGAACTGGCCCCTCTCCAGATCACTCACGACCACGCTCCACATTCCCCCAATATAGTTTTGCTTGGCCCACCAATTTCATCTTGGCGAACCTGACTCGTCGTGGGTCTGGCAGATCATGCCACTCTAAGAAGTGGTCCATGTCTGCTAACCAGTCAGAAAAAACTTTGGGGTCCAATCTCTCATCAAAACTGGGGGCATCAACCTTGATGCCCTTCATGACCCTAGAAGCAGGGTCCTCATGCTCATGATATCTCTGGGGGTGTTGACGACGCACCTCATCATGACCCTCCCATTGGGCGGGAAGAACAGGATCACGATTGTGTGAGTGGTAATGGATACACCCCATCGTGTCTGTTGTCAGGCCCACGGGCCTGGTCTGCGCCCAAACCATCCCTAGGTGGATCAGGGCCCACAACTTGGGATTGATCGACAACCCCAGTGTCGGGGGTCACCCGGGCTCCACCTACAGTGGCAATTGGAATACCAGCCTCTAGACACACAACTCTCTCCTCTAGACGCGCGAACCTACCATCCTGATGCGTAAATTGCTGCGCGATATTATCCCTCAAGGTTTGAAACTGTTGATCCATTTTCTTAGTTAAGCCATCCATAGCCTTTGTAAATTGATCGGAGTCCATGGTGTAATGGAGACCGAACCCACGACCAGGGTGCGTGGGCATACACTAGGAATGACAAGTGAATGGTCCTAGATCTATATGCAAGAAAGGGGTAAAAACGATGATACCAATGCAATGCAACTACCTTATATGGCCTAGATCTATATGGAGACTCAACAAAACCTAGGAAAAAGGGGTTGACTAAACTCAACAAAATATGACCCCTACGCAGAGTTGGTCACGCGGGTAAAGGGTATCATCAGGTAAACTCAACAAAATATGACCCGAAACCTAAAGGATTTTAAAATTTGGGTAAAGGGTTTCTGTAGAAAATTTTCACCACAAAGACGGATTGACAATAAACTGACCTACGCCAAAATCTTTTCTTATACGAAATTTGATGCAGGGACATGTGATAACCTAGCCCTTGATGCATGTATCATCAGGTTAAAGAATATTCAAATAAATATACCAATTAACTAACTATTTCCAAACAAAGGGATTAGGTAAATCTCAACACAAAGATGAGGTTATTCCGTCAGGATCATGCCCCTTAGTATAAGATCACGTAAACAGTAAAAAGGGAGGACCTCTGGATATGAGGATATCCCAGATCTAGCATAAGTCAGTCCATGAGTAAGCTTGGATTTGATTCTACTGACTAACCGTCCCTCTTTTCCGTTCGAACTAGAAAGGGGTTTCCAGAGAGAAACGAAAGGGGTGAAGGATGATGGGTTCGAGATGAAGAAGGTATAGGTCCTTTGTCGTCAAAATAAAAGGAGGAGGATGATTCTTACCTTTTCTTGCACCTCGAAGATCTTAGAAAGAAGGAAACCCGAAATCGGGATGAAATCCTCAACACCCAAGGGCCAATCCTGAAACCCTAATCTCTTGAATAAAGAGGAAGAAAATAGATGAATTCTTATGCATTCAATAATAACGAAAACATGGTTCCTCACAACGTATATATAAGCTATGGAAAAAGTAAAAGTGCACTAAAGCCCCTGGAAACAAGAAAAATAACAAAAAGACGAAAAATAAAGAAAGTTGCAATAAAGCCCCTGAAACAAGAAAATAACAAAAAAGTCTATAACTAAAACACCTATGTGTTAGGGTGTGAAATCCGACCCATGGATCTATGATTGCTGTGAACACCCGTGTGGTAAGGTGTGAAATCCAACCCATGGATCTATGGTTGGGGTGCGGTCATGCCGCTCCTGCACTCATAGTGTGTCAGAAAGTGGGTCCGATGGACCCGTCGTCCATCCGCATCAACTCCTCCGCTCTGGTACTTTGTCAGTAATGCCTTCTCTGGTACACTCTAAAGGGCGCACCACTGATGTCCGCATCACAATCTATGTCACTCATCCCATTAATGTAATTGGCCCAAAATTATCTTTATTTCATCATCCGGCTATCCGATTGATGGACATTTATTGGACGGTGAAGAACGAAAAGTATCCAAAGATCTTATTTTAAAAAATAAGTGTCTGAAATCAACAATTACAATCATTCAAACAATTTGATTTTGGGATTGTGACTAAGCAGTTGTGTCCCCCATAATTTAATTGGATAATTTTGAGTTAACATATGCCACATGTACATTGAGGATTCATAACTTGAAGGAATTTATTGCAAAAGAATTTGAGATTAAGGATCTAGGAAATTTGAAAATTTTTTTGGGTAAGGAGGTTGCTCAATCAAAGAAAGGTATTTTATTTCTTAGAGAAAGTATACCTTAGAATTTCTAAAGGAAACTGGTAAATTAGGTTCTTGACCAATAGACACTCCTATTATCCTAATGATAAGCTTAGCTGAAATGAGGAGTTGTTGCCAAGTAAAGAGATGCATCAAAGGTTCGTTGGCCGACTACTTCATACTTCTCTCACCCAAGATGGCATAGCATATGTAGTATGTGTAGTGATTTAGTTTATGCAAGCTCTTTGGGTTTCTCACTTGGAGGTGGTTGAAAGAATCTTGAGATATTTGAAGTCATCACCTGGGAAGCAAGGTGTTCCAAAACGGTAACTGTGGCTGTAACGGCCACTACCGTTACCGTTATGATACGGGTCGTAACGGCCGTTACAACCCCCGTATCGGCCATTACGACCGTTTTTTATTTTTTGAAAAAACTGTTATTAGACCGTTACAGGGCCGTTACGGCCTATTTTTCTGTAATGGCCGTTACGGCTGTTTCGACCCTATAACGCGTAATGGTTATGACTGTTACCGTTATGCAATGGCCGTTACGTAACTGATTTTGAATACCTTGCTGGGAAGGGCCTTTTGTTTGCAGGTCGTGGCCATCCATGCATCGAGGCATACACTAATACAAATTTGGCTGGTCGTGTAGATTGCAGGTAGTCGATTACAAGATATTGTACTTATGTGGGAGGAAATTTGGTCACCTAGGAAGGGCCTTTTGTTTGCATATCATGGCCATCGATTCATAGCGGCCTACACAGACACAAATTGGGCTAGTAGTGATATTGTACTTATGTGGGAGAAAATTTGGTCACCTGGAGAAGCAAGAAACAAATTGTAGTGGCTAAGTCTAGCGTTGAAGTAGAGTACAGGGCTATGGCACATTGTGTAGTAGAGTTAGTGGCTGAAAATTCTGTTACTTTATTTGGGAATCAAGGTGAATGCTCCTATGAAGCTGTTTTGTGATAACAAGGCCACCATTTGCATAGCAAAAAATCCAGTTCAATATGACCGTACCAAGCATTTTGAAGTTGACAGACACTTCGTTTTGTGAGCAAGTTCTCTCTCAAGACCTTTATTTACCATTTGTAATGACTAAAAACCAGCTTGCTGACGTTTTCACTAAAGGATTTTTCAAGTCAAAATTAAAATATGTTTTTAGCCGGCCGGGCATGATAGGGGAGTGTTGAGATACGTTTTTAGAAGGGGTCTTTTTTGTAATATGGGGTAGAATAAGGGCCTATTTGTAATTTTATGAAGTTCATATAAATACAAAAGGGCGGCTGGAACGCAGGTAGCTTTTCCTTTCCTCCAAACATTCTCTTTTCTTCTCCTTTATCCTTTTTTTCTTCTTTTCTACCTCTCTCTAAGATTTATTCCTCTTTTCTTCTGAGTTCTAATATGATCTCATCACTACGAGATAGTTTTTGCTAGACGTATATCGTGTCATATTTGATTGAAGAGGATTTCTTTTTATATGATCCCATCATTTGTTCATGCCAATTCTCTCTTTAGTTTTTCCACTTAAGTTTTATTAAAGTCTTATTGATCAATGCCCTCTTTGAATCTGCTTTGTTGTCTTCTACTTAAATTGGTAACTGTTTATGGGAAGTCCTAATTGGTCAATGCTCATTATAAATTTTCTTTTGTTTTTACTACTATAACATGGTATCTTTCGGAATTTGCATTTGCAACCATCTGATTGCTGGATGAAACAATCTGAACAGGAACACTGTTAATGGTGATCTGCGATGGTGCTGTACATACCTTCTTGATCCATCTGACCCGCTATTCATTGAAATTGGAGAGGCTTTTATCCTGCAACAATTTAAAGGTGTGCAATCATGTTACGAGTGTGGCACCGAAAATTGTTATTCATTCTTATTTACTTAAAATCCCTTGAGTGTTTGTCACAATAGTATCTAGTTATTGCAACATGTTCACTAGCATTGGATAGTGCATTGTGCATTCACTACTGAAATTCCACGAATTCCCAATCAAAACTTACCTGATTGCATATATGCTGATACAAACACTGAATGGCATTTAGTACCTAGTTCTCTCAAGCTTGCATGATATTCTAACCAATGTTTTAAATATCGACGACATCAACCGATATATCCCACGATATATCTTGTATCCCACCTGTGCCATACGAAATGCATAGGTAGTGCCGATATATCCCACGATATATCTTGTAAATCATGTTAAATCGATGTCAAATGGTTACAAATCTATGATTATTCATGTTTTCCATGAAAAATCATGGATTTGGAGCTTCAATTTTGAGATTTGGGAGAGACGGGGCAAGTTGCGGAAAATTGGGAAAAATCAAAATTTCTCTCAAATCGGTTGCAGTATTTGTATCCAAACACAAAATCAAACATGTAACCTAATCTAGTGATTCTTCTTTTGCTTTTGAATGTATTGCTTGTGTTTCCATACATGTCTTCTTACGTTTATAAATTATATGAATAGACTTTAAATATACTTGCATCAGTTCAGTTGGACAGTGCATGTATTAGGATCCCTTATAAAGGAAACTCCTATTATGTGCAATTCTTTTGTAATGTTTTGATTTATAAGTGTGTATTGATGTCTTTTTCAACTATCCTTAAAGTTTCCTTGAAAAATTCGAACAATTTCCCAATGTTCCTGTGTTTCCCAACAACAACGATACATTATGCGCTACAACTGATATATCCCATGCGATAATCGATATGTATTTTATCCCAAGGGTGTGATACATTATGCGATAACGATATTTAAAACATTGATTCTAACACTGCTAGGAATATTATACATGCATGTGGCAGTTGTGAAACTTGAAGGAATTGATCTATTGATGTTTCCTGACTAGGTGTAGTAATTATCAGTCATTGAAAGGTCTTAGGCCAGATATATGTAACCGCTGGTGTCGGGCCTATCTGGCTTTGCCTATTCAATTCTTTCCTTTTATTTAGCCCAAGTCTGGCCTATTTCCAGCCCTATTTACGACATATTTCTATGTGTACCATTTTATTAACTTTCTATTTTGTCTTGCATTCAAGGGCATCTTAGTTTCGTTAATTCATTTTGTATAGTTCAAACCATTACTAAACATTTAATTTTCTTGTCTACCGATATCTTACTTTTCTGAAATCCTTTACTTGGAGTAATATGGGAACCAATTTATTCAATAATGGTAATGGTGGCCATAACGGCCGTTACAGGCCATTTTTTTTTCCAGAACATCTGTTACATGCACGTAATGCGTAATGGTACCTACCGTCATCATTATGTAACGGTTGTTACGGCCATTAAGTAACAATTGTGGATACCTTAGTGGGAATTGGAATGGGGATGTGACTTGCGAGAAAGTACTGGGAGTGGGAGGAGGGAGAGAATTTTGTTCCCCTGTAAAATCTTATTTATGACAAAACAAAACCCTAACATAACTGATATGGTCCACCATTGACCTTCTTTGCAAAATTTCCACCATGAGCACCCTTCTCCTCCCAACAAGCTACACAAATGCTACCACTTGTGGAGGGGTGCCGTATTACCACATAAAGGATGTGAAATCTCATTTTTCTGTCGACACAGACACCCTAAGCAATTTGTAAAAAGATTTGACCACGAATTTGCCCGACTTGTCTCTACTCCCCACCATTGTATCCTTTTGCCCCCAAAGAAGGTAACACCCATGAAGGAAATCCAGGAGCTTAACAAAATCAACCACTTCCTCATTTGAAAAATGTCTTTGTCAAGGGGAAGACCTAGCCACCGCTTCACTGTATATAGAAAAACATCACGCCATAGTAATATTTTTGCCTGGGGAAAGTTGAGCGAGCCTTGGAAACACCGGCTGAAGCAGTCTCTCACCTAGCCATGTGTCCTCCCAAAAGAGAGTCCATTCTCTGTCTCCAATCATGAAGGAGATGCCATCTTTGAAATTATCAGTCGCTCAAGAAACCGCTTTCAACAGCCTTGACACCCTATATACTGAAGAGTCTTTAACACACCACCCCTCTTCCTTAATCCATACTTGCACTGACCACTCCACAAATTCCCCTCGTTGTTGAACCTACATAGACATTTCCCTAACACTGTGCAATTCATCACATCCAAATCCCTTATACTTGCTCCCCTCTTTTGCAATAGGTGTGCACACCTATTTCAGCAGATGAAACTTGAAATTATGTTTCGATCCTTGCCACAAGAAGTCCCATCTCAACCTTCCAAGCCTATCTAAGGCCGATTTCACGCATCTTGAAAAGGATAAAGCAATAGGTTACATAGGGCTTTCAGGAGCGTAATCCACCTACCCAGAGACAAATGCTAGCTCTTCCATCTTGAAAGCTTCCTTTTGACTCTTTCAGTTGTAACCGTTGGGAGTAATAATCAGAGTACTGTTGGATCTATTAAAACTGGAGAGTCCAAAGAGTGTCAAGGATCCGGAGAAACCTATTGGTAGTTCTAGTGTGGCCGACCGGGAATGCTGATCATGAAGACGTGGACAATCAGATGATGGATTGGGCTGATATACTTGCTGAAGAGTTTTGAGATGGATTAGAGCATGGAGAGGGGCCTAAATATCTTTATAATGGGCCAAATCTATAGATATAACAATGGACTACACATTGTGGCTCCTATCCTATGGTACACTTTTGGGTCCACGAAAGGGTGTTTTGCTAGCATTTACCTTAAGTTACGAATTTTATCTTATTTTTGACAAATTTTGATTTATTTTTGTTTTGCTTATATCTCACTTAAGTTGATAGGGAATTTTAGCCATTCTCCTTTAAATTAAGGTTGTAGAGTTAAGATTATAACATCTAGCTGATGTTTTATGCTTGATGTAATGCTTGCATTAGTGTCAGGGTTCTCTGTTTTCCTCCACATAAAAATTCAATGAAGAGAATCTGTCTAGTAACTTCAGGGACACTTTTCTTCTCTACAAGCCTTGGACGTCAACCCTTCCCTGGGATTTGTGCTAGTGCATATTATTCACAACTCACAAGTGGGGTGTGTGATTTAGGCCATAAAATTGGTAAGAGGTTTGACTATTCATTGATTATTGTATTGATTTTCCTTTGTTTCCAAGTAGAAGAATCTTTATTCTTGGATTGAGTGTTTCGGTGCGATTTGGTAAGTAAGGAGTTTGAAGTGAATGTGGAAGTCCCTCGATATCATGGTTGTATGCGTGGGGTGATTTTCTGGATTGGATTGATGTAGTGGAAAGGATTTTTTATTACAAAGATGTGGATGAAGAAGAAAAGATGAAAAGAATCGCCTTGAAGTTGAAAGACAAAGCTTCAGTGTGGGCCATGGTGGGAATAGGTTGCAACTACTTGAGAAAGGCACGAAAAGTCTAAGTTGAAAACATGGGAGAAGATGAAGTCTCTTATGAAGGAGCCCTTTCTACTCATCGACTATGGGCAATCTCTTTTTCGGCGATTAGCCGATTACAGCATGTCCGGCAAGAGGACATGATTGGAGAGGAGTACGCAAAAGAGTTCCATCATCTGGCACCTTAAAATAATTTATCCGAGACTGAAGAATAGTTGGCACTTGTTTTATGATAGGGCTGCGACACACCATTGTAGGCCACTTAGATATTCAACCAATTTTTACAGTTGTGGAAGCATGTGGGCAAGCTTCCTTGGTTGCAAAGAGAAATAAGGCTAGATATGGTTGCATGGAGGCTTCTAATTGATCCAATGGTATTCATGGCAACAATAGTAAGCCTATAGGGGATTCAAGTCAGACAAATATGTCACTCTAGTGTCTGGATCACAAGTTCAGAATGATAGGGTGGCAAGACTCATGGGTCAGAAAAGCATTTGATGCTACAAATGCAACAAAGTTGGGTGTATTTCCTCTAGATGTAGGAAGCGACAAGTCAATTTAGCTAGTAGTTCCAAACAATTGTGGAGGAACAATCGGTTGATGATGAGGGTGCAAAGGGAATGCATGATGCAGAATATGATACTGATGGTGGAGATGACAGAATATATGGGTGTTAGTGATAGGAAAAGCTCTTCTTGCACCCAAGTTGCCTAAAGAAGATGATTGGTTGTGGACTATATCTTCTACATGAATTGCATAGTGAATGACAGTCTTTGGGGGTGATTGTCTACAGGGGCAACTGTGAACATGTCATATTGGAAGAAGTCATAGAAAAGCTCTAGTTGAAGACTGTGAAGCATTTGGTTCCATACAGACTTGCTTGGTTTAAGAAAGGTAATGAGGTAAAGGTTTCCTACCATTGTTTGGTTTCATTCATTATTTGGTAAAACCTATCGTGACAATGTTTGGTGCAACATAGTCCATGGGATGGACATGTGTTTCACGATGGTTGGAAAAATACATACACATTCATGAAAGATAATAAGAAAATAGTATTAAAACCCATTAGAAAGAGAATCTATATGAAACCTGCAACTATAAGGGACGTCAGTCTTCTATCCCGTGCAATGTTTCTAGAGGAAATTGAGGGCCATAATGTGGTTTATATGTTGATTGGAACAAATCCTTGTGCTGCCACCCCTATGAGTAAACCGATGGAAGACGTAGTTGGTGAATACAAGGATGTATTCGGATGAGCTACCTTTGGGATTGTTGTTGAGGATGGTTATCCAAAATTGTATTGACTTGGTGCCGGGACGAGTTTACCCAATTGTGCAACCTATAGGATGAGGCTGAAAGAGCATGATGAATTGAAATGGCAAGTAACTGAGTTAATAGAAAAAGGATATATTAGGAAGAGTATGAGCCCATGTGCAATCTTGACTTTCCTAGCTCCTAAAAAAGATGACACGTGGAGGATCTGCAACTAGCTACTTTGAGATGTCCATGAGATCTATATAGGATACCTTTCCTAGGAGTACACTTTAAGTATCTAAGAATCCTCATAACCGGAGCTAAATGTGTAGCTCTAGGAGCTTGCAAATACAGACTAATCACAGTAATAGAGAAGGCAATATCAGGCCTTGTGATGGTTAGATAGTTGAATAGAGAAGATTTGGAGTCCGAATCACACCCAAATGTGCTCTGATACCATGTAGATTCGTAAAATGAATAGAAAAGGAGGAAATAGAGAAGAAAATAAGAAGAAAGAGAGCATAGAGAAAGGTGGAATAGCTTTAAGAGTGATGCTTCCACACATGCCCACATCTTAATTTTATTAGGGTTTTCACTAATGCACTAGAAATTGATGGAAATTACAAAAATACCCCTCTTGCTTAAGTGACTTAAAGAGGGATATAACTACGGGCCTAAGAATCCAAGCATCCATATTGAATGCCCAAAAGCCCATGGGGCCCAAACGCTGGACCATTTACATTTAATTTAAGATGAGTATTTGACATAGTCGATACAAAAGTATTATGGTCCCAATGTACGAAATTATTAGGATTAGGATTGGATTTTGGCTTAGTTAATTGGATTGGCTGAGACTGTGCACTGGGTCCCCAAAACTCAGCTACTTGTTAGAGTTTTGATATACTTGGTCAGGGAAATAATGGCACCTTGCCAAATCTTTTATGACCTGCATGTAAGAAAGATATAAACCACAAGCTTATTTATTTTGATTTTGATTTTTTTTTTTTTTCTCCTTTTCATGCCCTCCTCACCTCTAGGGAAGGGGAGGGAGCTGTTATGCCAAGATTTTAAACATCCTTTTCATGCACTTTCCTAATAGAAATTGAGGGCTATGTGGACACTATGAATACTTAGGAAACATGATTACCTTTGGTCATTTCCTCTTCATTAAGCTGACTGTTTTCAACCCAGTTCACCTGTGCATCCAAAAGCATCCTTAACCATTTGGCATTCTTGATTAGAATGCCATTGTTTTTATTACAACTATAGTGGTAGGTTAAACTCTTGTTCTGTTATTGCACTCTTGATTGATGTGCATCTTTTAATCACTGCTGTCACGTTATCATGAAGACTTGGTCACTTGAAAGAAATGCTCTGATGGACCATAAACTATTTCGATGTAATATATGGTTGGAAATGACAAATCACATTTATTGGATCAGAAATCCCGGTGGCATGAGCCATTTTAATCTTGCATTATCCGTTCTGAGCTTTTCTATGATTCCAAAAACCTCTCAGAATGCACCTTCAGATGCAGACGCATTTGCCAACTTGTCCCCACATGTGCAAGATCCACACTGCCCATCAGGTGGCTCCACCATTCAGAATCCTGGCTGAAATAGGCTGGTCCACTATCTGGTAGCCCTGCTCTATGGAAACAGTACTAAAAAATGGCCAAAGATCCACATTCAATGTATACGTGTGGACCACCTGATGAGGGTACTTGCCTGATTTTGAGCGAGTACATTGGCACCCACCTCTGAATGATATGGATTGGCACATGTGGTACATGTGGGCACATGCACCTGCATGTGAAGGTGTGTGAAATTAGCAGTAGCCAATGTCTATGTGATAAGAAAGGTAAGTAACTAAATTGCTGGAATACTTGGTAAACTCTGTTAATTTTACATTTTGAATGCTGAAAATGCAGACAACAGTTACCTTGCCACAAGAACCAACACCTAGTTGAGAGAGAGAGAGAGAGAGAGAGAGAGAGAGAGAGAGAGAGAGAGAGAGAGAGAGAGAGAGAGAGAGAGAGAGAGAGAGAGAGAATAGAGAGAGAGAGAGATCTAGAGAGAGAGAGAGATCTGAGAGCTCTCTCTCTCTTGTTTTGTTTTCTTTTATTTTGCTGTGTAGACTGATTGCGCATTGCTATGCTGAATCTTGTATCCTTGTTTTTCTTTCAATAATATCATCTTATCATCATCGTCATCGTCCTTATCTAAGCCTTATTCCAACTAATTAGGGTTCGCTATGCGAATCATGTTCCTCCGTCCCACTAAATGAAGAGCCATATATTCAATACCATAGGTCATCAAGTCTTTTCTTACTGCGTCCACCCACACCCTTTTGGGCCTTCACCTTCCCTTTTTGAGCCTTAAACTTGCACCAGCTAACTCCTAACCAGCGCAGTTCTTGGTTTTCGTTGCACATGAGCAAACCATCTAAGGGTGTGTTTGGTAAAACTTAATTCCAACACTTATATCTGAAATAGGTTTTTTTCAATGATTTTCCTTAATTCAGATTGTTTTGAAAATTTGAAAGTTTAAGACTTAATTTGGGTTTTAACTGAAAAAAAATGGATTCATTTTAAAGCTTTCCTCCTTTGGCTCAACGCTTAAAACAGAATGGAGTAAGTGATTTTGAGTTATAACATTTTCTTAAATGATGACTCTACCCTATCTTCCTTCCATACCTATTTCAACACTAACTGCCTAGAAGCTATGTTGACGTGGCAAATATCTTTGGGCCCATCATGACATGTGTTCTATCCACCCTGTCTATCCATTTCGCCACATCATTTTAGGGCATGAGCCAAAAAATGAGACAGATCCAAAGTTGAAGTGGACCACACCACAAAAAGTTGTGGGGACAATGAGGCCCACCATAGAAACCTTCCTAAGGACCATGATGTTTATTTGCCATCCAATCTATTCATAAGGTTACATAGACTTGGATGAAGGGAAAATACAAATATCGGCTTGATCCAAAATTTCTGTGGTCACCAAGAAGTTTTCAATTGTTAGGCATTCAATCTCCACTAGTTTCTGTGGTGGTCCACTTGAGCTTTGGATTTGCCTCATTTTTTGGCTCACGACCTAAAATAAAATGAAAAAAATGGATGGACGGTGTGGATCTAACACATACATCATGGTGGGGCAGCACACAACACTTTGCCACATCAACACTGTACCTAAGGAGGTGCCATGTTATGCAGATGTGGATTGGCCACTGACGTTGTTAATAACCAGGAGATACTAGACGGTGCTCTGTGGGCCCTAATATGATGTATGTGTTTCATCCGTTCCGTCCATCCATTTTTTCAAATCATGTTAGGGCACAAGCCCCAAAAATGAGGCTGATGCAGGACATGAAATTAAATATGGAATGCAAGAGATCAAGCTTGAGATTATACCAATTTTAAACAGTCACAAAATTCTACATCCTACATACTATCAAACATTCAAAAAGGGGAATCTATGGGGGTCCAAGCCTACATAACTTTAGGGCTGGATCAAATAAAATTATAAGGCAAACAAGCCCAAAGGAGTGTAAGAATCATCCATTTTTGTAAAGGATTGTTCCCAACTCAAGAGATTCACTAAGTTTCAATTTGGGGGAAAATCTAGGGTTTGAAAATTGGGGATAATTGGGTTTTGAGACTCTTTAGGGTTAGGGATTTGGATGAAGGGATTTTTTTTTAGTTAAAAGAGAAGGAAATAGAGGAAAAAGAGAACATGGGATGAGTCACGTGCGCTGGACCACAGATGGGCTTGGACGCACGTGCGTGACAGGTCGTCTGCACGTGTGTGGGGCCCACAAAGTCGGAAACTGACTTCTAGGTTGGTATCGGCCAGGGATGGGCTGCCTTCATACCAAGTTTCATGTCGATCTGTCGCAAGGTGTGTGCTTAGTACTCTGTAGAAGTTTCGGCCCCTCAGATGGGCCAGAATCTGAAAATCTGTTCGTGCACACTGCAGTAGGAGAAAACTTGGATACGAAAGTGGGTGAATCTGAAGGTGGAAGGGGTGTAGAGGGTGATGGATGTGGTGTGTAAGAAGGTGGAAATGATTTGGAGCGGATGTGGCTTCGCACCACGGTAGTTGGCCCTTCGAGGAAGGGAGAGTTTCGCACCCAATTCGATTCTTCAACCCAAAGAGAGAGAGAGAGAGAGGAAGAAACGCATGAATTTTTATTCCTAAAACATCATTGTAATACCTACATGGGATTGCTATATTTATAAGAAAACTTTAAACCCAAAAAAGAGAAAATTACCCTTGCGCCATGTGCGCAAACTAATACCAAAGCTAAAGCAAATAAATACTAATCTAAGCAATCAAAGCCATTCATAAAGTTTTTAATAACAAAAATAGTCAAAACTCAAAATCCTAGATCATCTAAAATAGTGGGCCACGATAATGAGATCCGATGGTAGAATCTATGTGATGGTCGGGTCCACTCCAATGCTCCATAACGTAGCCCCCTAATTATGAGGCCCTCCAAAGATGTCGCCGTCAATCCAAATCGAAAGTGGAGCCCGCTTCCTCCTCGAATACGTGCATAGAGGGGGTGTGTGCATGATGTCCCCATCAGAGGCAGATCCAAATCTCATGTGGACCACACCAGGGAAATAGTGGTGATTGAACGCCCACCATTAAAAACTTCTTGGGAGTCACAAAAGTTGTGGATGAAGCTGATATTTGTGTTTTCCCTTCATTTAGGTCTTTGTGACTTAATCAACCGTTGGATGAAAAATAAACATTACAATGAGCCCTATGAAGCTTTTAATGGTGGGCGTTCAATCGCCACTATTTTCTTGTGGTATGTCTCACTCGAGATTTGGATCCGTCTAATTTTTAGGTCCATGCCCTAAAATAATCTGAAAAAATAGATGGGCGAAGTGGATAAAACACATAGATCACAGTGGAGCCCACAGAGCACTATCCAGTAGCCACCTCGCTACTGGCAATGTCAGTAGGCAATCAACGTCCGTATGTGTTACACAATCCCTCCAAAGGTATTAGTTGTAACCCGGGTTAGACATTAGTTGGTGATGCCGTGACTGTGGGGCCCACTTTGGTAAATATTTTATATCCATGCCGTCCATCAGCTTTTCTAGCTCATTTTAGTGCAATGGACCACACCACAAGAAACAATGGTCATTTAACGCTCACCATTAAAAACATCCTAGGGCCCACCGTAATGTTTATTTGCCATCCAACCTGTTTAAGGTCACATGGAACTGGATGAAGGGAACAAAACAGACAATAAGCTTGATCCAAAACTCGTTGCTTCCAAAAAAGTTTTTAATGGTGGAAATTCAATCCCTTTGGTGTGGTCCACTTGAGATTGGGATCTTCTTCATTTTTATTACCATATCCTAAAATGATCCAGACAAATGGATAGACTGTGTGGATATACAACACATACATCAAGGTGGGTCCCATGGTCCGGGTAACACCCACGTTTACTCTGGTGACACCTAATCCACTCGCCAATTTCCTACGAAATCTGCTTTCATAAAAAAAAAAATCAGTTATGGGAAGCTTGGTAGGGCCCATCATGATGTTTGTGAGAAATCCATTCCGTTTTTTCAGATCGTGTTACGTCTTGGGCCAAAAATGAGGCAGATCCAAAACTCAAGTGGGCCGCAAGATAGGAAAAAGTGAGGATTGAATGTCCATTGTTGAAACATTCTTTGAACCACAAAAGTTTTGGATCAGGATAATATTTTTGTGTTTTTAGTTCATCCCAATAGGAATGACCTTATGAGTGGTATGGATAGCATATAAACATCACGGTGGAGCCCAAGGAGGTTTCAATGGTAAGCATTTCCCTACCTAGTTTTTCCTGTAATGCGGCCCACTTGAGTTTTGGATCTGCCTCATTTTTTGACCCATGCCCTAAAATGATGTGGCAAAACGGATGGATGGAGTGGATTTCATGGTGGACCTCACCTAGCTTCCCACGTAGGAAATTCATGCGAAGGCTTTTGAAGGCAATGGGCGTACGTCACATAGTGTATAACATGCCACCGAGGTCAGTGGTATGGTGATGTGGCAAGGTTCTGTAGGCTCACCATGATGTATGTGTTATATCCACACTGTCCATCCATTTTACCGAATCATTTTAGGGCATGAGCCCAAAAATGAGGCAAATTCAAAGCTCAAGTGAACCACATCATAGAAAAGATGTGGAATTGAATGCCTCCATTGAAAACTTCTTGGGGTCCACAGAAGTTTTGGATCAAGCCATCCAAATTTGTGTGACCTCATGCAATGTTTTAAATATCGGCCGATATATCTTGTATCCCACCTGCGTGATATAAAATGCACAAGTAGTGCCGATATATCCCACATGTTCGATCCGGTGAGCATTTTCAATTTTCGATTCCTTTTTTTTTTTTTTGTTGAAATTATGTTAAATCAATGTCAAATGGTTATAATCCATTGGTTCTTCATGTTTTGCATGAAAAATCATGGAGTTGGAGCTTTGAATTCAATATCCATTGGTTTTTCATCTTCTTCATTTTTTTAAATTAAAATTTTCCTTCAACCAGCTGTCAATTGAAACTAATTTCGAAGTATTTAGGGGTGTTTGATGAAACGATCATCACATACACTCTAATTTCGAAATTTGAATGTAGATGGTCCGATTTGGGGAAAATTGGGGAAATTTCGAAACTTCTCCCAAATTGCTTGCAATGTTGCACTGCAAACATGAAATGAAGCATGTATGAGGGCTGATATACTGATTTGTTAAGTCCTTGTCAATTTTCAAAAAATAAAAATCACTTTTTAATTAAAAATTAATAAAATATTAATTTTTATTTAGAAATTTTCCTTCAACCAGTTGTCAATTGAGACTAATTTCGATGTAGTTAGGAGTGTTTAATGAAATGATCACCACATACGCTCTAAATATTATGCATTCAATTTGAATATAGCTGCATTAGTTCAGTCAAACAGCGCATAGCTTAGGACCCTATACAATGGAAACCTATTATGTGCACTTCTTTTTTGAGATGTTATGATTTAAAAGTGTGTATTAAGGCATTTTTTTTTTAACAATTCCTAAAGTTTCATTGAAAAATTCAAGTATTTTCCCAATGTTTCCCCATGTTTCCCAAAAAGTGCGATATATTATCCAATAGAAATGATATATCCCATGTGATAACCGATATTTATTTGTATCCGAAGGATACGATACATAATGCGATACCGATATTTTGAACACTCACCTCATGAACAAGTTGGATGGTAAATAAACATCATGGTGAGCACCAATTATCTTATCCAAGGAGATTTGTCATTATCTTTCTCTCGCTTACGAAAGATAAAGTTAAAATAATAGGGGGAAATGTGACAAATTGCTAATTTTCAGACATTTTTTGTTTGCGTTTACCAAACAAGTTTTTTTTATGAAAAAAGTGCTTATTTTCAGATATTAGTTCTTTTTTCAGACGAATCACCAATCGGATTTTTCAGTACTTGTAAATACTAAAATTCAGCACTTTAAGGTTTCAGTACTTCAATTTTCATATTACCAAACGGCACCAAGTCTACTTTCTCTCATCTTATTACCTCTTAAAGCTACTCCTAGTTCTTTCCTTCTTGTCTTGCCGCTCATCCATCTCAACATCCTTATTTCAGCTACACTTATCTCTATGAACATGTTGTTCCTTAATTGGCCATAAATCATGGATGGTCTTATAGCTGCCATCCCATAAAATTTCCTGTTAGTTTGATTTGTACATGATGATCACATATGAAACTGTAGGGCACATGTCCATCTCTTCCACCCAACTTGAATTCTATCGGCATCCTTCCCGATCACTCCATTCTCATGAATGAGTTATCAATCCAAGACCCAAAGTGGTCATTTTGAGATACTTCTTGGTTAGCAACCTTAGCTAATTCCTTATTTCTACTCCTATTGTTACTAAAATTGCACTCCATATATTCTATTTTACTCCAACTAATTTTAAATCCTTTAGATTCTAAAGCATCCCTCCATAAATCTAGCTTTGTGTTATGTGCTTTCTTATCGTGTCAATCAAAACTATGTCATCTGCAAACAACATACCCCATGGGATCTCTTCCTACAAATGCCCCATTAGCTCGTCCATAACTGGTGCAAAACGCTATGAGCTCAATGTTGATCCCTGGTGCAAGCCTTCGGTGACTAGGAATTCACTTGTTTCTCCGCCGATGGTCACCACATTTTTTATCACTACCTCATACATATCCTTAAGCATGTCAAAATATCCTCTTGAAACTCCTTTCCCAACACCCACTATATTAGCTCTCTAGGGACCCTATCATATGCTTTCTCTAACTTAGCATACATTGAATACTTAATCACGTCAATAATATTTTTCAGTTGTTCTAAAAAATGAATAAATAAATAGATCTTTTAGATTTTCATTTCCAAAGATATATTATTTATTACTGTTCAAAAAGAAGATTAGTCGTTTATTGATTTACTTTTCACTCTGTATATCTTTATTGCAGAATATGGAGATGTTACTGACATATACAGCTGGTAACTTTTTGTTCATTAATACTGTTTATTTTCTTGTGGATATACAAGAGGTATTATAAAATGCTCGGGCTGAGAATTTGTGCAATATGCTCAGGTTTCATTTCGTAGAAGCAGGGTACATAGTTCAGTACCCAAAGCATGGATATTTTGGCTTCGTTGTTGATGGCCAGGCACCAAAAATCTCCCCAGTTAATACTAACCCTTTAATTGGTAGAAAGCAAATAGCCAGTTAAGATAGAAAATACAGCAATGGTCCACATTCAACTAAAAGGGGCCAGTTATTTGATGGCTAAGATTTTTGAGGATGGTTTTATTTATTTATTTATCGCATGGCCCGTTTACGGTGAGGTCCATCATATCAAAGGTTTTGACCATTGAACCATGTGCCCCACTGGTATAAACTGAAAACTTGAGCATACCATATGAGCACTTGACCTAAACATTATATAACACATTATACATAATTTTATTTGCAGTCATGCTACTTATCTTTTTAGCAATTGATCAACAGAGGATGTAGATTAGTTTCACTTTTAGCACAGTTCCTTAAATATACCATGATTTAATAGCCTTCCATGTTCTAGATATGAACATCCATTGGTTGGAAATATATAGGCTTGAAAGTTTGTAACTCCAAAACATTTTTTCTTTGAACATCACTATCAAATATGAAAACAGAGTAGTGTTTGGTAAACAGTGTTATATTGTGAACTTCACAATTTGGTTAGCTCTTGTAAAACTTCGCCACCTGTTATGAAAAGATTAGTTCTGAGTCTCCTAACTGGGCTTCTTGGGATGCTAAAAAACAGCAAAAGTGTGTAGTTCTACTTAATTCTTGTGTGAAATGGTAGCTTTCAATGCAACCCCTTCAATTTTTTTACCCTGTCATATTAGTTTCTTTTTTCTCTCCATAGGGCACCTGAGAAGTTGAATGAATCTTTCATGATTTTAGGAAGAAATTCATTCTTATTGTCACGACCCTAAATCTAGTGTTGGTAATCCATGATTACTATACACCAAATTTTGGTTGACAGCCTCCGTAGAACTCCGATTCTTAGGACTTTCAAGTAACACATACCAAGTCCCATAAGCAGGGCTCCACAAGGAGGATTTCTGAAAGTAAAACCAACAAACACGTTGCATTTCTCAAAATTTCATCATATTCAATATATATTACTGTGTACAACTGAGCACATCAGGGCAAAACCAAAACATAAACCACGTCATATTTACTATACCTGATGTACATATGCAGGGTATTACAAAAAAAATATACACACTGATATGTACAACACAAAAAGGACGTCTGTAGCCTCTACTCCTGCAGCTCCCTACTCTCACCTCAAAAAAAATAGAAAGGAAAGCTTGAGCTACTATGCCCAGTGAGTGCGTGTGTGCCGTGAAAATGCATGTTTCAAGTCATGCTCATTTATGCACACAAATGCACAGGCTTCCAAATCATTTTTAAAAAAATATTTTATTTGGATATACAGGGGTGGGATTTCTACCCACTTGTAACATACACACTCTTTCAACAGTTCCACAACCTTCCATATTTCCCAATTGGATCACCAAAGTCTAAAACAGAGGTGGCACTTCTACCCACTTGTATAGCCTTTTCCACCGTGGTTAACTACAGAGGTGGGACTACATAGTTCACGGGCCGAACTAGTCTAACCCACTTGTGTTGAACCTCACTATCTGTCTAACAGCGAGAAATCATAAGTCGCCTGACAAAACAATAGCGGATAATTTACGAGCTCGTCACACAACCTATCTTTGCTTGCCCATAAGCAGGTCAGGTCAAACCTCTCAACCAATCAACACGCGTCGGTGGGAGTCGCTGCCTACTTTGGTATTTCAGCATTCCAGCGCTCTGTTCTTCCACCCGGTCTAAGCATTGGTCGCTCCCAATGGTACCAATCGAAGTTTATGGACTTTCACCCACGGACCCTCTAATCATGTCCTGTCGAATTACACATTTCCGGTGTGGTGTCCAACTCAAGTTATAACAAAGTATGTTCATATGCATAAGCCCACATACAAGCACAATATGTCATGGTTTTCAAGGCAAGCATAGGACGACCTCCCTCATGTGGTCTCCTCATACATTTAAGTTCCTCATAAGGATCTCATGTAACACATCATGTATCTAGACGGTTTACATACTCATCATAGACACATCGTGTGTCGCACCACAATCCACTATGATCACCATATCAAGAGATGAATCATTCACTCTCAAGCATACAATGATACAACAACTAGGAATCATGCATATGATATGCACATGACTTAGCCAATCTAACTCCAATCCGGGATTTCTTCTGCTATAAAATTTCATGCTACAAGCATGCTCTTTCTCAAGAAGTAACGATATTAAAAGGATGAAGGATATTTCTTTGAGACAATTTATCAAATAGGTAGCGGGCGGATATTGTAAGGAACAAAGAGAAAAACCTTTAAACAAAACTAATTCCAGCAATACCTAATGCCAGCAATACCCGAATCCTCAAACAGAAAATCCAGCACTGATTTCACCTTAAAACAACAATTTCAGCAATCGTCTAACCCTAACTGAAAATCTAGCGAAACCCTAACCCTTAAACAGCAATTCCAGCAATAACCGAACCCTCGAACAGAAAATCCAGCACTGATTTCACCTTAAAACAGCAAGTTTAGCAATCTTCTAACCCTAACTGAAAATCCAGCGAATCCCTAACCCTTAAACAGAAAATCCAGCAATTCTGTAACCTTAAAACTGAAATCCAGCAATTCTTTAACCTTAAAACAGATATTTCAGCAATCTGCTAACCCTAACAGAAAATCCAGCGAAAACCAAACTAGAAAACAGAAAATCCAGCGAAAACCTAACCTTAAAACAGATATTTCAGCAATCTGCTAACCTTAACTGAAAATCTAGCGAAAATCGAACCAGAAAACAGAAAATCCAGCGAAAACCTAACCTTAAAACAAAAAATCCAACGATAGGGTTTTGAAGGAAACCTCAACGTACACATATAAGTGCTCCTAATCTATGCACTCACCTGTAACGAGCAGAGGATCGGATCTCAACCTCTTCTTCTTCTTCTTCTTCTCCTTTTCCTCTTCTTCTTCTTCTCCCCAACTAGAGTGCTGGAAAATGAAATGTTTGAAAGAGGGGTTTTTCTATTTATGGGTTTGTAAATGGGTTTAAAGTGGCTTTTGGCTAAAAAGGAGGGTTATGGGATGTATTGTGTTAATTTTGAGAAATTTAAACTTATGGTAGTAATAAACAAATGGTTATTTAAGTGATTTAAACTAACGTATTCCAATGATTTGAAAAACATCAAGGTCATTTGAGTATATTTTCTCAAAATACACATTTACATATCGATGCGTAACTTACAATCCGGGTGCCCTATTGACATGCCGTTTTCGCCAGTAACTCTGTAGCTTGACTACGACCACAACGGTTAGGTTCTCCGACCTAACGGATTTGAAAACTCGATGATGGCGGAGCCCCACCTAAAATAAGGACATAATGGTCATTTCTCAGATTGTTTAATTTTAAGTCCGTATCTTAACATTCGGACATCGGGTTGAAATACGGCTTGCAGCTCGATAATAGAACAACATTATGATCATGTCAAAACATTCTCGAGGCCAATGGATAGTGTACAAACTAGATTTCTGGGGCATCGGGTCTTACAACTCTTCCCTCCTTAAAACAATTTCGTCCTCAAAATTTCAAAACATATCATAACAGTACAATACAACAATAACCATATCAGAGTTATACGTACCTAGGAATCAAATAGATGAGGGTAACGAATACGTATCTCTGCTTCCCGTTCCCAGGTTGCTTCTTCTACATAATGATAACCCTATTGGACTTTAACTAAGGGAATGACTTTAGTACGAAGAACTTGTTCTTTTCTATCCACGATACAAATTGGCTGCTCGATATAGGATGCATCTTCCCGAACTGCTAAAGATTGCCAGTCAATAACAGGTACTATTATCTTCGGATCACATTTACGGAGCATCGAGACGTGAAAAACATTATGAACTCCAGATAATTGGGGTGACAAAACTATACGATAAGCTACAGTGCCAACTCGTTCAACAATATCAAAGGGCCCTATAAACCTCGGGGCTAACTTTCCCTTAACACCAAATCGTACTACACCTTTTACTGGTGAAACTCGGAGATATACTTTGTCTCCCTCGACAAACTCTAAGGGTCTACGCCGGCGATCTGCAAAACTCTTTTGTCGGCTTTGAGCTGTAAGCATACGTTGTCGAATAAGATCAATCTTTTCAGACATTTGCCGGACAACATCAGGACCTAAAAGACATCGCTCACCAATCTCAGTCCAACAACTTGGGGACCTACAAGGTCTACCATATAATGCTTCATAGGGTGCCATGCCAATAGTAGCCTGAAAACTATTATTATATGCAAATTCTGCTAACGGCAAGTGGTCGTCCCAACTACCAGAGAAATCGAAGGCACATGATCTGAGCATGTCCTCGAGAATCTGGTTAACTCTTTCGGACTGCCCATCTGTTTGTGGATGATATGCTGTGCTAAATTTTAAAGCCGTCCCCATTGCTTTTTGAAAACTCTTCCAAAACTTTGATGTAAACTTCGGATCTCGGTCAGATACAATCGACACAGGTACACCATGTAATCTAACAATTTCATTTATAAATAAAGTTGTGAGTCGATCTGTAGACCAAGAAATACAAATAGGAAGAAAGTGGGCTGTTTTTGTCAAACGGTCTACAATAACCCATATAACATCATGTCGACGTAAGGTTCTTGGTAAACCCAAAATAAAATCCATCGTTACAAGTTCCCACTTCCATACTGGTATCTCCAAAGGTTGCAATTCCCTTGCCGGCTTTTGATGCTCTGCCTTTACTCGTTTGCAAACATCAACTCTGACACATGCCTAGCAACTTCACGTTTCATTCTAGTCCACCAAAATTGCCTTTTCATGTCCTTATACATCTTCGTAGATCCTGGGTGGATAGTAAACTGAGTGCAATGTGCCTCATCCATAAGGGTCTTCTTCAATTCTGAGATATCTGGAACATATAATCTGCCCTGAAACCGAACTCCACCATCCAAACCTATCTGCCACTTCGGTTGACTTTTCCCTATTATCGTATCTTTACAAAACAATGCCCATTGATCAAACTGTTGGGCTTCTATTATTTGGGATATCAAAGAGGGCTGAATCGTCAGGTTTGCTAAGTGTACAACTGAGGACTGTAGAGTCATTTCAAAATCAAATTCAGCTATATCTTCTACCATTTTCCATTCTCGCATGATCAAGTGTGCTACTTGGGCCTGTGGCTGACGCATCATCAATTGTTCCACTTGGGCATGTGGCTGACGACTTAAAGCATCCGCCACCACATTAGCTTTTCCTGGGTGGTACTGAAGATCAAAATCATAGTCTTTCATCAATTCCATCCAACGTCTCTGCCTCATATTCAATTCAGCTTGGAAAAAGAGGTATTTTAGGCTCTTATGATATGAAAAAAAGTTCAAATCTAACCCCATACAAGTAATGCCTCCATACTTTGAGGGCAAAAACTACCGCTGCTAACTCTAGGTCGTGTGCGGGATAATTCTGCTCATGAAACCTAAGCTGGCGAGATGCATATGCTACTACCTTGCCCTGTTGCATTAGGACACACCCCAAACCTATAAGCGAGGCATCTGTATAAACAACGAATCCCTCATTCCCAGATGGAAGAGTGAGAACCGGTGCCGTCGTAAGACGTGTTTTTAGTTCCGCGAATGCCCGCTCACAGGCTCCATTCCAAACAAATATTACATCCTTTCGAGTCAATCGAGTCAGTGGGGCAGCTATACGAGAGAATCCTTTAACAAAACGTCTGTAATACCCTGCTAGACCTAAGAAACTCCGAATCTCAGATGCATTCTTTGGCTGTTTCCATTGCAAAACTGCTTCAACCTTAGTTGGATCAACTGAAACTCCATTCTTCGACACTGTGTGCCCCAAAAATTTTACTTCTTCCTGCCAAAACTCACATTTTTCCAGTTTAGCATATAGCTGGTGAGCACGAAGGGTTTGCAACGTCATCTCTAAGTGACACTCATGATCTTCCCTTGTCTTTGAATATATCAAAATATCATTAATAAAAACAACAATAAACTGGTCCAAATAAGGACGGAATACTTTATTCATCAACTGCATAAATACTGCAGGTGCATTAGTCAGACCAAATGACATGACCTGAAATTCAAATTGTCCATAACGAGTCACAAAAGCTGTCTTCGGGATATCCTCCTCCCGAACCCAAATCTGATGATACCCAGATCGTAAATCTATCTTCGAGAAATACTGCGCACCACTCAACTGATCGAATAAATCATCTATTCTTGGGAGCGGATACTTGTTTGTAATCGTAACCTTATTAAGTCCGCGATAATCAACACACAACCGTAAAGAACCATCATTCTTCTTTACAAAAAGCACAGGCGCTCCCTAAGGTGAAGTACTCGGGCGAATTAACTCCAAATGACGTAATTCATCTATTTGTCTTTGTAACTCACGCAACTCTAACGGTGCCATACGATAAGGGGCTCTGGATATAGGGGTAGTGCCAAGGATAAGATCTATTCGAAATTCTGTACGTCTAACAGGTGTAAACCTAGAATTTCCTGAAAAACATCTGGAAAATCACGTACTACCAGTAACTATTCAATACATACACCTTTGGACTCGTTATGAATACAGGACATCAAAGTCGCTATAAACTTATCTTTAGGATCAGCCACAAACTGAAATCGAGGATGGTCAGGTATAGAAAAGGTGACTGTCTTAGCGGTACAGTCCAACACTGCATGGTACTTGGATAACCAGTCCATTCCCAAAATCACATCATACTCTAACAACTCCAACACATAACAATCAATTGGAAGGTCATACTCTGCTATGTAAACAGGACAATCCTGACATATTGAACTCAACACCATTCTTTTCCCTAAAGGAGTCAAGAGCTCTAATCCCTTGGTCATCGATGTTCTCAGCAATTCCAACGATTGACAAAAACTAGCTGCTATAAATGAATGTGATGCGCCAGAATAAAAAAGGATACGTGCAAAAATGGATGATACTACAAGAATACCTTCTATGACTCCTCCCTTAGTCTGAGCATCTCTCTTCTGGATTACATATACACGAGGTTGCGTCTGAAGAGGTAAGGGTTGTTACCTTGCTGCCGCTGTGGCTGCTGTTGAGACGGTTGTTGTTGAGGCCTATACTGTGTCCTATATGGTGGCCTTTGCTGCTGGGGCTGTTGATGTCTAGGTGGTGGACCTGACCGCTGTTTCTGCGGATTGGGACTCCTTTTTACGGTGCCCTATACCACCACAATTATAACAGGCTCCGAAAAACTGTCGCTGAGGAACAGACGGTAATATTGGGGATCTAACATCAGGTCTGGCTAAAACCTGTCGTTGAGGGTGATACTAGGGGTCTTACATCAGGTCTGGCTGCATTATCATATCTCACTGTAGGCCTCTTTGGGGATAAAAAGGGCTGAAAACTACCACTCTCTGAAATAAATCTCCTTTTCCTTTGCTGATTAGAAGTAGATGGATGCATACTTTGTTGTTGGTTCCAATCAGACTCAAAAATCTGTGCCTTCGCTACTACTCCCTCAAGAGTTGACAACTCAAACCCTCTAACTCGAGATCGTAAACTAGGACGTAAACCATCCTCAAATTTCCTCCCCTTCAAATCATTATCGGCTACTAAATGTGGAGCAAAACGAGATAATTCTATAAAACGAGCCTCATAGTCAGCAACAAACATCTCACCCTGAACCAAAGAATCAAATTCATGTGCTTTCTGACGACGAACAGCTACGGGGAAAAACTTACAATCGAACTGGTCTTTAAACGCTTCCCATGTCCACACAAATTTTGGATTTGAACGAACAACTAACTTCCACCATTGTTCTACCTCTCCTTGCAATTGATAAGTCGCTAAGTTAACACATTGCTTGGAAGTACAACCCATAACTTGAAAAAGTTTCTCTATTTCTGACTTCCATAACTCGGCTGCCATAGGATCTGGCTTGCCAGAAAAACAACGTGGATCTAGACGTCTAAACTCCATAAAAAGAGCACCGGCCCGCCCCTGCGCTGATGTCTCAGGAGTAGAACTAGCTCGCTGCTTTTAATTAGCCGTTATAGTTGACATAGTCTGCAACAGTTGTGTTGCAGGAATAGGTAGGATTGGATCTGCAACAGATTTTGACATAGATTTTGACTTAGACTTGGATTGCACTGGAGGAGTCTGAACAGGTTTCTTTCTAGGTGGCATCCTATAGATAAAACACCGAATTAGCCTAAAAAGAACAAGTAAACCTATACAATATACACCATAATACATAACCATACAACTCCTCTACTTCGCAAAGCATGAACCTAACAACTCTAACACAACAACATATAGTAAATACATTATATGATATATGCAGAGATTTCCCAGATCATGCTCTGATACCATTTTCAGTCACTACCCTAAATCTAGTGTTGGTAATCCATGATTACTATACACCAAATTTTGGTTGACAGCCTCCGTAGAACTCCGATTCTTAGGACTTTCAAGTAACACATACTAAGTCCCATAAGCGGGGCTCCACAAGGAGGATTTCTGAAAGTAAAACCAACAAACACGTTGCATTTCTCAAAATTTCATCATATTCAATATATATTACTGTGTACAACTGAGCACATCAGGGCAAAACCAAAACATAAACCACGTCATATTTACTATACCTGATGTACATATGCAGGGTATTACAAAAAAAATATATACACTGATATGTACAACACGAAAAGGACGTTTGTAGCCTCTACTCCTGCAGCTCCCTACTCTCACCTGAAATAAATAGAAAGGAAAGCTTGAGCTACTATGCCCAGTGAGTGCGTGTGCGTGAAAATGCATGTTTCATGTCATGCTCATTTATGCACACAAATGCACAGGTTTCCAAATCATTTTTTTTTTTTATATATATATTTTATTTGGATTTACAGGGGTGAGACTTCTACCCACTTGTAACATACGCACTCTTTCAACAGTTCCACAACCTTCCATATTTCCCAATTGGATCACCAAAGTCTAAAACAGAGGTGGGACTTCTACCCACTTATATAGACTTTTCCACCGTGGTTAACTACAGAGGTGGGACTACATAGTTCACGGGCCGAACTATTCTAACCCATTTGTATTGAAACTCACTATCTGCCTAACAGCGAGAAATCATAAGTCGCCTGGCAAAACGATAGCGGACAATTTACGAGCTCGTCACACACAACCTATCTTTGCTTGCCCATAAGCAGGTCAGGTCAAACCTCTCAACCAATCGACACGCGTCGGTGGGAGTCGCTGCCTACTTTGGTATTTCAGCATTCCAGTGCTCTGTTCTTCCATCCGGTCTAAGCATTGGTCGCTCCCAATGGTACCAATCGGGGTTTAGGGACTTTCACTCACAGACCCTCTAATCATGTCCTGTCGAATTACACATTTCCGGTGTGGTGTCCAACTCAAGTTATAACAAAGTATGTTCATATGCATAAGCCCACATACAAGCACAATATGTCATGGTTTTCAAGGCAAGCATAGGACGACCTCCCTCATGTGGTCTCCTCATACATTTAAGTTTCACATTTAAGTTCCTCATAAGGATCTCATGCAACACATCATGTATCTAGACGGTTTACATACTCATCAAGGCATCATGGACACATCGTGTGTTGCACCACAATTCACTATGATCACCATATCAGGAGATGAATCATTCACTCTCAAGCATACAATGATACAACAACTAGGAATCATACATATGGTATGCACATGACTTAGCCAATCTAACTCCAATCCGGGATTTCTTCTGCTATAAAACTTCATGCTACAAGCATGCTCTTTCTCAAGAAGTAACGACATTAAAAGGATGAAGGATATTTCTTTGAGACAATTTATCAAACAGGTAGCGGGCGGATATTGTAAGGAACAAAGAGAAAAACCTTTAAACAAAACTAATTCCAGCAATACCTAATGCCAGCAATACCCGAATCCTCAAACAGAAAATCCAGCACTGATTTCACCTTAAAACAACAATTTCAGCAATCGTCTAACCCTAACTGAAAATCTAGCGAAACCCTAACCCTTAAACAGCAATTCCAGCAATAACTGAACCCTCAAACAGAAAATCCAGCACTGATTTCACCTTAAAATAGCAAGTTCAGCAATCTTCTAACCCTAACTGAAAATCCAGCGAAACCCTAACCCTTAACAGAAAATCCAGCAATTCTGTAACCTTAAAACTAAAATCCACCAATTCTTTAACCTTAAAACAGATATTTCAGCAATCTGCTAACCGTAACTGAAAATCCAGCGAAAACCTAACCTTAAAACAGATATTTCAGCAATCTGCTAACCCTAACTGAAAATCTAGCGAAAATCGAACCAGAAAACAGAAAATCCAGCGAAAACCTAACCTTAAAACAAAAATCCAGCGATAGGGTTTTGAAGGAAACCTCAACGTACACATATAAGTGCTCCTAATCTATGCACTCACTTGTAACGAGCAGAGGATCGGATCTCAACCTCTTCTTCTTCTTCTTCTTCTCCTTTTCCTCTTCTTCTTCTTCTCCCCAACTAGAGTGCTGGAAAATGAAATGTTTGAAAGAGGGTTTTTCTATTTATGGGTTTGTAAATGGGTTTAAAGTGGCTTTTGGCTAAAAAGGAGGGTTATGCGATGTATTGTGTTAATTTTGATAGATTTAAACTTAACACATTTAAACTTATGGTAGTAATAAACAAAAGGTTTTTTAAGTGATTTAAACTAACGTATACCAATGATTTGAAAAACATCAAGGTCATTTGAGTATATTTTCTCAAAATATACATGTACATATCGATGCATAACTTACAATCCGGGTGTCCTATTGACATGCCGTTTTCGCCAGTAACTCTGTAACTTGACTACGACCACAACGGTTAGGCTCTCCGCCCTAACGGATTTGAAAACACGATGATGGTGGAGCCCCACCTAAAATAAGGACATAATGGTCATTTCTCAGATTATTTAATTTTAAGTCCGTATCTTAACATTTGGACATCGGGTTGAAATACGGCTTGCAGCTCGATAATAGAACAACATTATGATCAAGTCAAAACATTCTAGGGGCCAATGGACAGTGTACAAAATAGATTTCTAGGGCATCGGGTCTTACACTTATGATTGGAAGTTTTGCACTGATGCGCTATTAGTGCTTGAGGCTTTTGTCATATGTAACGCCCTGAAAATCGGGGGTCGAGCAGGTGCCCAACTCCCGAGTTCCAACGCATCACTTCTGCAACATAGAAAATGATGATTTAATGTTGTCCGTGTTAGTGCATTTAAACACGAGTGGGATTATACCAAAATAGCATATCATACTCCAGAGACAGTTAGATTATGCAAGCGGAAGACTGTGATAAGTATATAAAACGTATAAGTGGTCGTAAGTCTCCAGAGTATGAACATGATATCAAGTTAAATAGTTACATGTATAATTTCAAAATGGACAAAATGAATATACATGTGAGTTCCAAGATACAAAATAACAAGTGTAATAGCATCTAGTCAGCATCCCAGTAATCCCCGTCGATCAGAACATGTTCTACATAGACCCACCTGATAACTGCATGTAGGAGAACTTCTCCTCGTCATCATAAAAATCAGGCTCCGCTACGTAAGCATCGCCATCATCTGCAACTACAACAGAGTCTTGTTAGTGTTTAAAACACCGTCCCAGAACGTGGGAGTGAGTGATCAACTCAGTGGAGCTATAAAGCAAAGGTTAACATGTTATCAATTTAGTCAAGCAATAATGATAACGCAGTACAACAATCATGTCCTATATTACTCTTGTTATTGCAAGCATGGTATGTGATAAAGATGCATGCCCTCGCCTACACTCCCTCAGCGACTTCATCTCACGTTCACGCATGACATCCTCCCGAAACGTGCGCTTCCTCCCCAAAGCACATGCAATGCGGTGCATGATCGTGTTAGCCAATACTTAATTAGGTTTATTCATACAGCAGGATTGGGAAGCTAAGGTACCTCCCTTATAGCATTTCCCAAACAATGATCCATCTAGGGTCGTTAATCTTAGTTAGTCTTATACGATAGGCAATTCCAGGTCGCTACGGAGAGGCTCGTCACCATCAGCACAGGCCTGGTTTATACTTGAAGCAACTACGGAGAGGCTCGTCGCCTTAGCGTAGTCCTAGTATATACTCGAGGTCACTACGGGCTCGTCACCTGATCGTAGGCCGACAGCTCGAATACAGTGTCCCATACCACCGTATTCGGCTCACGAGTTGGTTTGCTCACTGGACATTATGGGGAGGCTCGTCGCCCCAGCGTAGGCCGACAGCTCGACCACGGTGTCCCATACCACAATGCCCGGCTCATGAGTCTTAGCGGATCGAGGTACCATGGTTAAAAGGGCTTTTCACTGGTGAGTTTGGTACCTTAGATTCAAGCAGTAGCGTCCATACATGGTGAACATACATTGGGCCAATCGGGTTACTTGACGAGCTCGACTAGTGCGAGCGTACGTTGTATTAATCGACATGGAGCGCATATGCACCCCTTGTGGCCTAACCACTATCGATAATCACCGTACGACTCGGATTCCTCGAACGTATCCGTCATGGCTAAATCAGTTCGGCCGCCGATCGTAAGCCATTACCGATTGCTTGGACTACATCGTAGCCCCAATCACACTCCAAAACAATAGCATTCCCATGCGATAATTAAAGGCAGCATGTGATAACCAATTCCAAATATAAATCTCATTTGAGCATTTTAACAAACACATAGTGTACATGTTAACATACATAGGCATTTCATCCATAAATCACATGATAGAAAGCTAGGTTACATAAAAGAAATTGTAACTATAGATAAGGGAATTGAGAATCCCATCTCAACGCCCTCATTAAATACATTTTTAACAAGCATTTTCTCATTCAGGCATTTTATCAAACACTTAGACTACACATATTAATATACATATAATGTATTAGTTAAAACACATATTATAGCAAATCCTTTCGTATAGGAGTTGCCATACGTACAACAATCATGAATTCCCAATAAAAAATCATGGCAAGCACAAATCATAATTCCATATTCAAACATTTCAACAAACACATGGAATGCATTTAAAATCCACATAGTTTACATATATGTGTAATATATGGAAAACATCGTATCTAGGCATATGTGATAGTAATCAAGTCAGACATAAATCATTGTTGACATTGAAAGCCTTGAAAACCATAACCTAAACGTTTATAGTCCGCACCTTTTGTCGGAAAACTCGTTTTGAACTCGGTTCGTACACTACGTCGCCGTCTACAGCACAACGACAACCTAGACCATGAAATAGGTTAGCTATTTCGCCATTTACTCTATTTAAATCCCTAAATTGTGATTAGGGTTTGGATTTCTTACCCAAATCGGAATCGAAACAAGTTGTGTAGCGTAAGAGAGAGGTGTATCGCCGCGTGGTGTGGCGGGAGAAGATCCCGACAACGATCTCCAAGAATCCCTCTTCCTTCCTCTTTTCTCTCCTTTTCTCTCTCTCTCTCTCTCTCTCTCTCTCTCTCTCTCTCCTTAGGGTTTTGAGCAAATTCGTATATGAGAGAGGTGGGGTGAGATAAGGGCCTTATATAGGCCCAGAATTGATGCAAATGGCCCCAGGGCCATGGTATACTTGGGTTATAGCCAAATAGCGGCCGTTTCGGTCCAACGGAGCACATCTGGAGGCCCCTTTTCTGCATACGGTACAGAGAAAGTTCCCTGATATTGGATCTATGCCAGGTTAAGTTTTTAGTCCGTTTGGGTTTGTGGATCGACCGTTGCGGACCAGTTTCAGTTCAACAGTCGTCGTCACTCGATCAGGACCACAAGTATACTGACCTGTGTTGGGAAATTTCCCTGATCCGAGGGTGTATTTGGTTCAGATTCTGACGGTCTGAAGCCTTAAATTTGGCCCGCAAGCGAACGGCCCAAATCAGTTAAATCTGAGTTCATTTTCTAAAGATATTCGCGTTTCTCACACACTTTGCTTCGGGCTCAAGTTGTGCGTTTTTGGATAATATTAAGACTTGATTTCTGAGATGGTTGTCAAGCCCAGTAAGGCGGTCATAACCGTATAGTTTCGTGGTAATCGGACTTTCGACGCGTGGTCCAGGTCCGATACGGAGTTTCAATGTGCTCCCGAGAGCAACTGGGTTTAGAGATTGATCCTAGGTTTTTAGGTGGTGTAGCATTAGCAATTCTACTGGTTTTGGGTCTTACAGTTCGTATAGAAAGTGGTTCAAGCTAATTCTACTGATTATTCAGTTTAGTACTTAACTAAATTATGCCCTAATTATGACAGAATAAGGTCCTAGGGCAGTTCTACGCCCCTTTCTGGCACTTTTAATTAGTATATTATTTTAATTATTTTTCTAGTAGTTCATCATCAAGTCTACTTCATCTCTACCAAATTTCATTAGATTTCGTGTTGTAGAAAAATTCTAAAAATTCTAGTAGCAGCAGCTATCCAAACTAATGATTTTCGGACAGTTGTCACAACGACCCATATTTAACTACATTAAAATTTTTATTATATTTTTCACTTATTTTTATATGAAACTAGACTTATTGAGTTTCAATCTGACTGTTGAATCACCTAAATCGGAGTTCTAACGAGGGAGTTGACTGTTTGAAGTCGGTATGAAAAACGACAGAAAGCGGGCCGCTTGGCCCGCAGGATGGCGAGGCTTTGCTGTCACGGCGATGCCATCGCCGAGCTCGCTGTCCTGTCTGGTGGTGATTTCGCCACCCGATATTTGAAATGCGTGTATTTTGCAAAACCGGAATGAGTTATTTGACATGCAATATATATTTTTGGGGTAGGAGAAGCTGCTCTATCCAAATAACCTATTTATTTCGTGAGATTCCAAAAGGTTAATGGTCAAAAACCCATTTTATTTATTTAATTACTATTTATAGTAATTTTTAGTTTAAGTATTGTTCTTCGTCCCCTAAACTTTAGGATTTGTGTCTAATATGAAAGTACTTAGACAAATTTGAAGAATAAGGTGGTCAAAGGTGAGATTTTGAAGGAAATGGGTTAAAAGAGGATTTTGGACTTTGGGATTGGGTTTTTGAGAAGTTAATAAGGTGTTAGGATCGACCCATTGCCTAAGGACGTCTATCTCCAGGTAGGCAAAAATCCGAGGCGTTACAATTTACCCCCCTTAAAAATAATTTCGTCCCCAAAATTGGCTACGGGTAATAAGTAAATATTTTATTATTTCCTTTGCCTAAGTTTTATTGATTTCAAGTTTATATGCGTGGTAGGGTGTATACTGTCTATGCTAGTCTTGTACGTTTTGGTCTACCCCCCTTAAAAACTTATTTCTCTACCTCGTGCTTATACCCTGATGGTTTGCTACAATTTATTTCTTTATCTATTTGGAGTATATTTGTTTTCAGTGGTCGACTAACACGGAGAGACAACTGTAATGGGCTTGATCCTGATACATCGATCATCTACCTGATCAGGGTAGAAGGCTCATTGTATCCCTTCCAAGTCCTGGTGGATCCTGGTCTTCTGCTCGGTCCAAGCAGTGAGTCCATTGGTAGTCCCCCAAGATTGAGAATTGGGTCAAGCAGCGAATGCTTCGCAGTTGTATATTTCAGTAACTCCGTAGTCCGATCACTCTAAAAGCTTAGGGAATGCCCATCACTGAAAGGTTCAAATTTCCTATTCGTAAGGTTGCCCTTTGGGTCTTGGTCTAAGAGAGTCCTCGTCTTAATCTATGTCCAAGGTAGGGGTTAATAAATATCTTACTAGATCATCCTAAAAAGGTTTCTAATAGTATAGAATTGGTTAAGGCTTCTATTAAGTTCGTATTTAACGAGTGGATTTGTGGATACACTAACCTCAGCTATTGTAATTCAGCTCATACCCATTGTTAGGCCTATTTTTTAATACGGATTGGTTTAATACTTAAACCCTAATTGCTTTCCTTCTAGCAACTTCATTATTGACATTCTAAGGAAGATTTAACTTCTATTTAGTGACCTAACCTCTCGTATCACCTGGGTCAATTTCATTTGATCCTCGGCCAGTGGGGAAGGGGCCCACCACGCTTCCGCTGCGCCACTCTGATCAAACGGATGCATTAGCCGACCTAACTAGATTGGGCTCATAATGTTCTACCCCCCTTAAATTATTTTCACTCTCAAGGCTCAAGGATCTATGTCCTAATCCGTATGTCGGAACAAGGTGTAATTTAGGACCTATCCTTGACGTGAAATGAGATACGATCTCCCAATACATTGGTCTTCCTTCCATCGATGATGTGTGCTATGGCATTGGTACCTATGGTCATAGAAAGGAGCTAAAAATGATGGGTGTTGTGGTTGATTCCATGGACGGGTGTGAGTTTGTGGCAAGATGCCTAATTCTACCAAAGAAGGTCTTTTACTACGGTCCCGACTTACCCTTTTTAATCATGTCTAGTTTAATACCGTAATATAATCTATACATTATTAGTACATATGAAATTTGGACAAAATAGGTTAACGGGGCAGACTATCTTTCTAAGTTCATACGCACAATATGGATGCCAGAATGGTCTATGACTCAAGGCCCTATTCCTAACTGTCTATTGCCCATTTGAGAAATTTCTTAGGCCTAAAAAGAAAAAAAATCTCTATCGGCTATATATTCTTAACACTTCTCAAAGGCGAAAGAAACAAACGTTTGGTTGTAAGTGGTCGGGCCAACACGGAAGGAAAGTTGTGTAGTGGGTTTGAGTCGGATACTTAAAGAAGCCTATAAGTATCAAGGGGATCCGACGAAGGAATGAGGTCTTACTCCAACCTAATCAAGCCAACTAACTAAGTTTATCTTTCAATTATCTTAGCATAATTAGTCTTTTACCTTCTTTAGTATAACCAGTAGTCATAACTTATGAGTAGCAGTAATCCAATAGTTGTAATCCAAAGTCTACGCTCATGCGCTAGATGATTTCATACCATTTCTAATACAAGAAATTGTTTTATCGCGAAGGGTCAAAAGTTGTCTGATTGGAATTGAGTTGCCCGAACTTGAATGTAATTATGCTCGAGCACTTCACATATGCCCATACCAGCTAGAGAGGTCTTAGGGTTCACATTATTAATTTATTGGGTTTCCTATATGGTCAGATCTTTCGAAATCTAGGAGTACCAACTCTAGGTCCAAAACTCTAAATGTCCCAACATTTGATGGTCATTGTGGTTTATATAATCCTCATTCCCAAGGTCCTAGATATCTCATTATTTCGCTTTGAAATTCTTGATTTGGGTCCATTCTTGTGGTCCAACGCACCTGTATTCGCGCCATTCGGATCCGTTTCAGGTTTGGAATTCGTCAACTAACGACTCAAACCTGTCGACTGACAGCCTAGAGGTGACCTAGGTCGATTCACGTGATTGAAGATACGTTGTAGAATAAGTTACAGTATTTGGTCTCGCCTGTCGGCGAAACCTTGGGATCTGAATGTCGTCTCTAAATTCCATCGCCCCCTTCTTAAGTCAGAGTGTGTCAGAGCGTGTTGTGTTATCATAACCCAGGTCCAGTTTAATCCAAATCATGCTCCGATACCATCTTGTAACGTCATGAAAATCGGGGGTCGAGCAGGAGCCCAACTCCCGAGTTCCAACGCATCACTTATGCAACATAGAAAATGATGATTTAATGTTGTCCGTGTTAGTGCATTTAAACATGAGTGGGATTATACCAAAACAACATATCATACTCCAGAGACGGTTAGATTACGCAAGCGGAAGACTGTGATAAGTATATAAAACGTATAAGTGGTCGTAAGTCCCCCAGAGTATGAACATGATACCAGGTTAAATAGTTACATGTATAATTTAAAAATGGACAAAATGAATATACATGTGAGTTCCAAAATACAAAATAACAAGTGTAATGGCATCTAGTCAGCATCCCAGTAATCCCCGTCGATCATAACATGGTCTACATAGACCCGCCTGATAACTGCATGTAGGAGAACTCCTCGTCATCATAAAAATCGGGCTCCACTACGTAAGCATCGCCATCATCTGCAACTACAACAGGGTTTGGTTGGTGTTTAAAACATCGTCCTAGAACGTGGGAGTGAGTGATCAACTCAGTGGAGCTATAAAGCAAAGGTTAACATGTTATCAATTCAGTCAAGCAGTAATGATAACGCAGTACAACAATCATGTCCTATATGACTCTTGTTAATGCAAGCATGGTATGTGATAAAGATGCATGCCCTCGTCTGCACTCCCTCAGCGACTTCATCTCACGTTCGCGCATGACATCCTCCCGAAACGTGCGCTTCCTCGCCAAAGCACATGCAATGCGGTGCATGATCGTGTTAGCCAATACTTAATTAGGTTTATTTATATAGCAGGATTGGGAAGCTAAGGTACCTCCCTTATATCATTTCCCAAACAATGATCCATCTAGGGTCGTCAATCCTAGTTAGTCTCATACGATAGGCAGTTCCAGGTCGCTATGGAGAGGCTCGTCACCATCAGCGCAGGCCTGGTTTATACTTGAAGCGACTACGGAGAGGCTCGTCGGCTTAGCGTAGTCCTAGTATATACTGTTAGACAGGCACCACATGCCTTGTATAGAAGACAGGCCACATGCCTTGTATAAAAGATTTTGTATTTACCATCTTACCTTGTATAGTCGTTGTAAAACTCTATATATTCAACCCTTCACGGTTGTCTCAAATACAAAAAAAGAAAAGGAGAATCATTCTCTTCAAAACCTGCATTGTTCTCCATTGTTTTTGGTTTGTTTACATGGTATCAGAGCCATCCTAATCCGGCATCTTTTCATCACCTACCGTTTGTCAGATCCGGCCCTCCCCTGTCCGACCCGGCTCCTCCCCTATCAGATCCGGCCCTCCCCACGCTCGTCCGATCTTCCCAAGGCCTGTCCGCACGCTCCTGCTACGCGTCCCCTGCGCACGACCCTGTGCATGCACCTGCGCACGTCCCTGCACGCACCTGCGCACGCACACTCCCTCCACCCTCCGTGCCTCTCTGTTGCGTCCGATCCGATCTCTGCTGCGTCTCTGCTTCCGATCTCTGCTGCGTCTCTGATTCCGATCTACTGCTCCATCCGATCCCTACTGCTGCACGTCCCTGTTGCTCTTTTGCTACATCTGATCCCCTTTTGCTGGTTACTGTTCTGATCTTCAGCTGCAAGGTACTTTCTTCTTCCGCATCTTTTTTTTATCTTGTCCTATCTATGGATAAAGACTCCCGTATAGTGGCCCCGCGATGTAGTTTCGATGGCACCATCTACAATCTATGGGCCATCCACTTTCAAAGTTTTCTCAAGGGTCGTGGTTTGTGGGGAATGATTGATGGATCTGTTACTGTCCCCGCTTCCACCGATGCCGACAAAATGGCTGATTGGGAAATGAAAAATGGACGAATTATTACATGGATTCTTGATTCAGTCGATCGATCAATAGCTGTTGGCCTCACTCCGCATCGCACTGCTAAGGCTATGTAGGATCATCTTCAGACAATATATCAGCAGAGTAATGCGGCTAGGTTATACCGCCTGGAACAAGATTTGGTTCACCTTACTCACGGTGACAAGAGTATTCAATCTTTCTACTCTACAATGGTTACAATTTGGACAGAGATGACGATGATGGATCCCGACTTCCCAAATGACTTTAAAATATTCCACACAATGCGCGAGAGTGCGCAAGTTAGACAGTTTCTTATGAAACTGCGTCCGGAATTTGAGCATTGCAGGGCTGCTCTCCTGAACCGTGCCTAACTCCGTCAATGAATTCGGTTATCAATGATTTATTAGCCGAGGAACAATGACTGCAGGTCCTCTCTCAGGGGACATCTCAGGGACCATCTGACCTGGCACTTACTGTATCCACCTCTGTACCAAACCGTGGTTCCACTCCTTTAACTTGTCGCGGCTGTAACAAAGTGGGACATGTCGTCGCACAGTGCAAAGATTGGTGTGCATATTGTCGAAGGACTTGTCATGATATTCAGAACTGTCGTTCACGTGCCTACGCATCCTCGTTCGGCCGTGGACGTGGTGGTCGAGGTCGTGGCCGTGGTCGTGCTCTTTCTGCTACTTCTGTGACTACTTCTTCCGAGCCTTCTGTTAGTGATACTGCATTCACTGGTTCTGTTGAAGGTCTTTCCTCACCTTTATCTCCTGCGATGCTCCAGCAGATCGTGCAGGCCCTTTCTGCGGCCGGTATGTCAGGTATCACCGCATCTTCTCCATGGTTCTTTGATTCTGGTGCTTCAAATCATATGACTGGTGATGTATCCCATCTTCGCAATATTCGTTCTTATACTGACAATCAGGCTATTTCTACTGTAGATGGTATTAAACTACCAATTCAGTCCGTTGGTTCTTTAACTTTCTCTCTTTCTGACCATCGCCAGTTTACCCTTCGTGATGTGTTTCATGTCCCTAAACTCTCCTCAAATTTAATTTCTGTTGGTCAACTTACATCCAATAACTGCTTAGTCATATTTCTTCCAAATTGTTGTTTTGTGCAGGATCTGGCAACGGGGAAGGTACTTGAGAAGGGTAGGCGGCATGGATGTTTGTACGTGCTGGACTTTCACCCATCCGTTACTCCAGCTCGTTGTTTCTTCTCTCCCTCTTCCACGGATATTTGTTCGGCAAATAAAATGTGGAAACTCTGGCACTTTCGCCTGGGTCATCCACATTCTGATCGTTTGAGTCAGCTCTTTTCTTCTGGCATGTTAGAGAATATTTCTCTTAATAAAAGTAATTTGGATTATTTTTGTTCTTCTTGTTGCCTTTCAAAAAGTAAGTATATTCCCTTTCCTCTAAGTACTACAAAATCATCATGTATATTTGAACTGGTGCATACGGATGTCTGGGGCCCTTCCCTAATTATGTCTCTCTCTGGATTGTGATATTATGTTATATTCATTGATGATTTCACCCGTTACACCTGGATTTACTTTCTGCACTCTAAGTCACAAGTGTTTGAAAAATTCAAAATATTTCATTCTATGGTGAACACAATTTCAAGTAAAAATTCAAACTCTTCGCTCTGACTCAGGGGGAGAGTATCTCTCCACCAATTTTCGTACATATCTTCAGGGTCATGGGATTACTCATCAGACCACCTGTTCTAATACACCACAACAGAATGGGGTGGCTGAATGAAAAAATCGCCATATTGTTGAAACTGCCAATACCTTAATGACAGCTATGAGTGTTCCTCGTTTCTTTTGGGCAGAAGCTATGATGCATTCAGTCTACTTGATTAATCGATTGCCAACCACAATCCTGAATAGTAAATCTCCCTACTTTGTTCTCACCGGTTTTCTTCCAACATATTCCACATTTCGTGTTTTTGGTTGTATATGTTATGTTCATCTGGCATCACGTGAATGTAACAAACTTTCCTCAAAATCAGTCAAATGTATGTACTTGGGATTTTGAGAAACTCAGAAGGGTTTTCGTTGCTATGATCCGGTCTCTCGTCGTGTACGGGTATCACGACATGTTGTTTTTCTTGAGCATATTGCCTTTCATTCATCTGGTCCTCCTTCGCCCACACCAGACTCTCCTGGTCTTACTATTTTTCCTGACATTTAGGTTGCCTCGAGTACACCTCCTTGTCCATTGCAGGTTTATTCACGACGACCACGTACAGATCCATCACCTACTACTCTCCCTACTGTACCCGTAACCGATTCGGATCCTATCTTCGTCCATCGTTCCACTCGTGTACATCGACAGCTTGGTCGCTTGATATACTCTGTCTGCCATGAATACTACCCTGGATACTATATCTATACCTACTTCATACCATCAGGCAGCCAGTCATGATTGTTGGAAGAAGGCTATGGCAGAAGAACTTGCAGCATTGGATGATAATCATACGTGACATTGTTACTCGATCTACTGACCACCAATTAATTGGCAGTAAATGGATTTATTCTGTGAAGCTCAAGTCTGACGGATCATTGGATCGATACAAAGCTTGGCTTGTCGCTCAAGGATACAAACAGGAACACGGAATTGATTATGATGAGACATTCGCTCCTGTGGGCAAAATGAAAACTGTTCGCACTCTTCTGGCGTATCATCAGTTCGCTCTTGGCCACTTACTCAGATGGACGTGAAAAATGCTTTTTTTCATGGAGACCTCCAAGAAAAAGTATATTTGAAACCTCCTCCTGGATCTTTAATCCCTGCCAATAAAGTCTGTCGTCTGAAGAAAGCTCTATACGGTCTCAAACAAGCCCCTCGTGCATGGTTCCATTGTTTTCATGATGTTGTTACAGGAGCTGGCTTTACTCAAAGTGGTCATGATCCATCATTATTCTTGCGCACCTCTGAACATGGAATCGTCATTGTTCAAGATACTCAACAGTATATGTTGATGACCTACTTCTGACAGGTAGCGATGATACTAGCATCTCGGCATTAAAGGTAGTTCTGCAGTCATCCTTCAAGATGAAGGACCTGGGTCATCTGACATACTTTCTTGGACTTGAATTTTCGCGTTCTATACGTGGGATCCTGGTCAGCCAACATAAATATATCAAGGATCTTCTCGCTTTAGCTTCCTTAACGGATCAGAAGACAGTTCAAACTCCCTTGGAACTTAACGTTCACTATGACCGTAACGATGGTGAACTCCTTGCGAATCCCACATTATACCGCCGTTTGGTTGGGAGTCTGGTTTACTTAACAATGACTTGTCCTGATATTGCCTATGCGGTCCAAGTTGTCAGCCAATTTGTTTCTGCTCCTCGACCTCTTCATATGACTGCAGTATTGCGCATCTTACGGTACCTACGTGGAACTCTGGATCGATCTCTGTTCTTCTCCTCCACGGCCCCGGACCTTCATGCTTATTCAGATGCTGACTGGGCCGGTTATACTCTCACACACAGATCTACCATTGGCTACTGTGTTTTTCTCGGTACTTCTCTCATCTCTTGGAAGTGTAAGAAGCAGGCCACTGTGTCCAAATCAAGCACGGGAGCCGAGTATAGAGCAATGTCTGCAGCTTGTAGTGAGATTATCTGGTTACGTGGACTTCTTTCTGACTTGGGCGTTCATCTACAAACTCCTACTCCACTCCATGTAGATAATCTGAGTGCCATTCAGATTGCCTCTAATTCAGTTTTTCATGAACGGACAAAGCATATTGAAGTTGACTGTCACTTCATCCGCGAGAAGTTTCAGTCTTAGATCATTTCGCTACTACATGTCGCATCCCATGATCAGATTGCCGACATTCTCACGAAGTCCCTCACTTCTACACGACACTCATTTCTAGTTAGCAAACTATTACTTGTTGATGACAAGCATTAGTTTGAGGGGGGATGTTAGACATGCACCACATGCCTTATATAGAAGACAGGCCACATGCCTTGTATAGAAGATTTTGTATTTACCATCTTACCTTGTATAGTCGTTGTAAAACTCTATATATTCAACCCTTCAGGGTTATCTCAAATACAAAAAAAAGAAAAGGAGAATCATTCTTTCAAAACCTCCATTGTTCTCCATTGTTTTTGGTTTGTTTACATATACTCGAGGTCACTACGGGCTCGTCACCTGATCGTAGACCGACAACTCGAATACAATGTCCCATACCACCGTATTCGGCTCACGAGTTGGTTTGCTCTCTGGACACTACGAGGAGGCTCGTCGCCCCAGCGTAGGCCGACAGCTCGACCATGGTGTCCTATACCACCATGCCCGGCTCATGAGTCTTAGTGGATCAAGGTACCAAGGTTAAACGGGCTTTTCACTGGTGAGCTTGGTACCTTAGATTCAAGTAGTAGCGTCCATACATGGTGAACATACATTGGGCTAATCGGATTACTTGACAAGCTCGACTAGTGCGAGCGTAAGTTGTATTAATCGAAATGGAGTACATACGCACCCCTTGTGGCCTAACCACTGTCGATAATCACCGTACGACTCGGATTCCTCGAACGTATCTGTCGTGGCTGAAACAGTTCGGCCGCCGATCGTAAGCCATTACCGATTGCCTGGACTACATCGTAGCCCCAATCACACTCCAAAACAATAGCATTCCCATGCGATAATCAAAGACAACATATGACAACCAATTCCAAATATAAATCTCATTTCAGCATTTTAACAAACACATAGTGTACATGTTAACATAGGCATTTCATCCATAAATCACATGATAGAAAGATAGGTTACATAAAGGAAATTGTAACTATAGATAAGGGAATTGAGAATCCTATCTCAACGCCCTCATTAAATACATTTTTAACAAGCATTTTCTCATTCAGGCATTTTATCAAACACTTAGACTACACATATCAATATACATATAATGTATTAGTTAAAACACATTATAGCAAATCCTTCCATATAGGAGTTGCCATGCGTACAACAATCATGAATTCCCAATCAAAAATCATGGCAAGCACAAATCATAATTCCATACTCATTCAAACATTTCAACAAACACATGGAATGCATTTAAAATCCACATAGTTTACATATATGTGTAATATACGGAAAACATCGTATCTAGGCATATGTGATAGCAATCAAGTCAGACATAAATCATTGTTGACATTGAAAACCTTGAAAACCATAACCTAAATGTTTATAGTCCGTACCTTTTGTCAGAAAACTCGTTTCGAACTCGGTTTGTACACTACGTTGCTGTCTACAGCACAACGGCAACCTAGACCATGAAATAGGTTAGCTATTTCGCCATTTACTCTATTTGAATCCCTAAATCGAGATTAGGGTTAGGATTTCTTACCCAAATCGGAATCGAAACAAGTTGTGTAGCGTAAGAGAGAGGTGTATCGGCGCGTGGTGTGGCGGGAGAAGATCCCGACAACGATCTCCGAGAATCCCTCTTCTTTCCTCTTTTCTCTCCTTCTCTCTCTCTCTCTCTCTCTCTCTCTCTCTCTCTCTCCCCCTTAGGGTTTTGAGCAAATTCGTATATGAGAGAGGTGGGGTGAGATAAGGGCCTTAAATAGGCCCAAAATTGATGCAAATGGCCCCAGGGCCATGGTATACTTAGGTTATAGCCAAATAGCGGCCGTTTCGGTCCAACGGAGCACATCTGGAGGCCCCTTTTCTGCATACGGTACAGAGAAAGTTCCATGACATTGGATCTATGCCAGGTTAAGTTTTTAGTCCGATCGGGTTTGTGGATCGACCGTGGCGGACCAGTTTCAGTTCAACGGTCGTCGTCACTCAATCAAGGCTACAAGTATACTGACCTGTGTATGGTGTATTTGGGTCAGATTCTGACGGTCTGAAACCTTAAATTTGACCCGCAAGCGAAGGGCCCAAATCAGTTAAATCTGAGTTCATTTTCTAAAGATATTCGTGTTTCTCACACACTTCGCTCCGGGCTCAAGTTGTGCATTTCTGGATAATATTAGGACTTGATTTCTGAGATGGTTGTCAAGCCCAGCAAGGCGGTCATAACCGTATAGTTTCGCGGTAATCAGACTTTTGACCCGCGGTCCAGGTCCGATACGGAGTTTCAATGTGCTCCCGAGAGCAACTGGGTTTAGAGATTGATCCTAGGTTTTAGGTAATGTAGCATTAGCGATTCTACTGGTTTTGGGTCTTACAGTTCGTATAGAAAGTGGTTCAAGCTAATTCTACTGATTATTCAGTTTAGTACTTAACTAAATTATGCCCTAATTACGACATAATAAGGTCCTAGGGCAGTTCTACGCCCCTTTCTGGCAATTTTAATTAGTATATTATTTTAATTATTTTTCTAGTAGTTCATCATCAAGTTTACTTCATCTCTACCAAATTTCGTTGGATTTCTTGTTGTAGAAAAATTCTAAAAATTCTAGGAGTAACAGCTGTCCAAACTAATGATTTTCGGACAGTTGTCACAACGACCCATATTTAACTGCATTAAAATTTTTATTATATTTTCACTTATTTTTATATGAAATTAGACTTATTGAGCTTCAATCTGGCTTTTAAATCACCTAAATCAGAGTTTTAATGAGGGAGATATGACTTTTTGAAGTTGGGATGAAAAATGGTAGAAAACGGCAGAAAATGGGCCACCCGGCCCGCACGACGGCGAGGCCTCGCTGTCATGGCGATGCCATCGCCGAGCTCGCTGTCCTGTCTGGTGTTTCGCCACCCGATATTTGAAACGCGTGTATTTTGCGAACTGGATGAGTTATTTGACATGCAATATATGTTTTTGGGGTAGGAGAAGCTGCTTTATCCAAATAACCTTTTTTTTTTCGTGAGATTCCAAAGGGTTAATGGTCAAAAACCCATTTTATTTATTTAATTAGTATTTATAGTAATTTTTAGTTTAAGTAGTGTTATTCATCACCTAAACTTTAGGATTTGTGTCTAATATGAAAGTACTAAGACAAATTTAAAGAATAAGGTGGTGAAAGGTGAGATTTTGAAGGAAATGGGTTAAAAGGGAATTTTGGACTTTGGGATTGGGTTTTTGAGAAGTTAATAAGGTGTTAGGATCGACCCATTGCCTAAGGACGTCTATCTCCAGGTTGGCAAAAATCCGGGGCATTACATCATCCCCCTTGTATGAGGGTTTACCCAGCATTCTATTGACCAACTAAAGTATTGCCGATCTTTTAGTATCACTGGCATTGGGTCAATGATCCAAATTTGTCTCGGAATAAAAGAATTCCAAAATATCCTTGATGATATTGCATATACCTACGATCCGTAGTTGGGCCCTATGTAATGATCATCTAAGCATAGAGAAACCGGGGAGTGGTTAACAACTCGTCTCCTCCTCTATTATAGTCGATATGGTGCTCAAGTGTCCTCATCATAGGTCCCTCTCCCGAGCATATGCAAAAGGAACTTGTTATCTCTCTTCTTCACTAGTCTTACCTTTTCCTTCACGTTCCCACATTGCCTTCTAATCTACTATCTGTCAGTGCTTTGACTAAACAAATTGAATTACAGTGTCACATTCTTTCCTTGATACTATGTTTTTCACATCTGTGGACAAGGAAGAGGATTGGTGGTGGACTTGCAGATTATGGGTTGTACTTGTTTGATGCCGGTGATTGCCCATCTGCTTTGCTTACGGAGTCTTGTATTAGGAATAAAAAGCGTGTTCAATTATGACATGCTAGTTGAAACTTTTCCCACAACTGTTATCATGGCAGATTTTCAGGTCATGTTCTCTGATATTTTGAGTGAAGCTAACCATGTTGTTGATTATCCAAAAAGGATCACATTGATTCTAACAATTTCTCTTAGCCGCCCTTCCTCCGTCCACTCTAAAATCATAAATTTTGTTTATGAGGATAGAGTAGGGTCTAGAGACATAAGTGTGTAATTTCTTTCTTCTCTTTTAATAAAGGTTCGGGCCATGCCCAACCTTACAAAAAAAACAAAACAAAACAAAACAAAAAATAAATAGACATAGTTCAACAAATCCTCCCATCCAGGTAACCTTCGACCCTCAAACTTATGTTCCAAAATTTTCATAATAATATATTCTTATTTCTTGGAGCAAATTACTTTTGAGTGCTAACTTGGAAAAATCTAAATCCAATTCAAGGTGGACTTGTAATGGTCCTAATGGATATGGCAATATGATGCCCATAGCATTGTAACCAGTGGTTGATGGGTTTGCACCAACTCATGGGATCTTCCAATAAGTCGTTTAGATCTTTTCTTGAATGGACAATGAAATGAAATTTCCGTGTATTTTAAATCCTTTATATCAGTGCACAAGGGCAACAAATCTTCTATGGACTTCACTCAAGTCTCAGCTTCTTGTTCAAATTGCATGAATTGCAGGGCTTATTTTTCATATTGTTTTCTCATCAATTTCAGGTCCCTTGATATCCCTTTCACAATCCTTCCTGACTTGAGTTTATCCCTTTATAAGGTCCCTCCTACTAGCTAATCAACTAACCTGATATCAATATCTCCTGATCAGATCAATGGGAGAAGTCATTGCATTTTATCTTCACATATCTAGTTCTTTTATCTTTCAAATGGTTATCCATTGCTGGTTAATTATGTTCTGAATTGACCATGGTTAATGTAGTGACACATTCAATGAAAACACCCCACCTACGAATGATCCAACTTATATCTCCTTACTTGGAGCTGCTGTTTATAAGGCAATGTCTAAAGGCGACAAGGATGCTGTATGGCTAATGCAAGTATGTTTTCCTCTCTTTATTTTCACTGTTGATAATGTCTGAATAATCTTCATGACTAAACAGTTGATTCCTGTTCAACATGAACTTTGTTGCTATTCCTTGAACTGGTTTGAAAAGGCTTGTATCTTTTCATAATATCATTGAATGGGTCTGCAAAGCTTGTTTCCTTCCATAAAAATTACTTCTAGAAATGAATATGCTTCTAAACATACTTTTACTGCATTAAAAAGAATTGCTTCTAGGACAGAACTATGCAGTATGAAAGTTATGCAATATCCAATGCCACATAATTTATTTATTTATTTTCAAAATCATTGCTAAAGGTGCATTTGGACAAATTTAAATTCCTTGTTGAGCCTAATGGAAAATTGCTTGAATGTTGAATGACCTCATTTCTTGTAAATGAAAACAATGGGGATTTGGAGTATATATAATAAGCAAAACACATTAATGAGCACTCGCTGAGGCACCAATAGTTTTTCACTTACAACTATTTATTGATATTTAAAGTGGATGGAATGGTAATAGCGCAATTCAACGCTTCTCCACACAGTCTAATGCCACTGTTTTCTATGAATGGCTTGCCCAATGGCCCCTTCACATGCTTACTTGAACGGTCATTTATGTAAATAGAGAAGATTGCTATTCTACCCACCATGCTCTATGAAGCAGTGTTGGGCAATTAGGAACTGACGTGAGCAAAGGGTAGTTGTTCACTTGTCCTAGAGGATATTGAAAAGGATGTTAGGGAAGACCAGGGAAGATAGAATTGGTAATGAGGTCATCTAGAGAAGCCTAAGAGTGGCCCTAGTAGGAAATAAAATGACAGAGATATTGGAGATGGCCCTGGTAAGGAGGGGAACTTTGGTTGGGGTTGAAGGGCCTAAAGGGAGAGTGAGGGGAAGATTTAAAAGGACTTAGATTGATGTGGAGAGAAGATATATGAACGATTGTGCACCCTGAGCTGTGAATGATTGGTGATACATGATTGTGAAGCCAATCGCAAATAGCTGGGACATGGCTATGATAATGATGATAAATAAGAGAAGGTGAGGACCCCTTATTATTGTTACTTCTACTACTACTATTATTTGGTGACCCATATTGGGTGAAACAATCAGCTTACACGTTCCAACCGGACTAGAGAGGAGCAATGATCACAAACAGAGCATTCACTTTCTCACATGTGGACAATTACAAAGGCCTGGCACACCAAAAAAGTTTGTGTCCACTTCATTCTTTCACCATGGACCCACAGATGAAATTCCATGAAGGAACCCCTATAACCTGTTAAACATATGATTCATAAGTTCCACACAAAATTAATAATGAGAAGAAAATTGTATTCCATTCAACCTGGGTAGTCACAAATAAACAAGGTCCATCAAAGTATCATTGGCTTTTCAAGGCATGAGTCTAACATTGAGGTCTCAGGTTCAAGGCCATACCTATCGGAAAAGAAAAAAAAAAGAAGAAGAAGAAGCCACACAACTAGTCTAACAATATTATCATAATTCATACTACATGGCTGATTGTATGTGTCATGATTTGCCTTGTTAAAGTTCTCATTTCCCTTGATATGCAAAGCATGAGAAATTCGGATGCATATTACATTAAATTGTGAAGAGTTGTGACTATTTACCTATGCAGGGATGGCTATTTTATTCAGATTCTGCTTTCTGGAATCCACCACAAATGAGAGTATGCAGCTGCCTCAAATCTTATGCTTATATGCATCTATAAGAATTTATTTTGGTCTTCACTTGTTTTGGAAGCCTTTTCACAATGTGGGAACCTCATGAAGTGATTTCCTTATGCATTAAATTATTTACAATTAGTTGGTTTTCTTCATTTTATTTGTTTCAACAATATGAAAATTAGACCAGTTGGACACCATCGTGTATATTATGCTCCAATAATATCTGAATAACCTCATGGAGTGGCATCATTTCAATCCAGGTATTGGTAGTAGTAATATCAAGCTATTAGAATGCAAAATGAATGCTTTTTCATGTGAATACAATTGCAGCTTCTATAATTTTCTGAACCATCATGGATGTTCTCTTAATTTTTTGAGACTCATGACATTGTAAAACTGTCAGAAAGTCCATGGATAGTTTTTTTTCATTTCATGCCACATTAAGCGTTCTTTATATCTTTTTTATTTTTATTTATTTATTTTTATTTTAAGTCTTTTTATGTAGGGTAGGTGAGAACTAGATTTCTTGAGGTAGAAGACTTGTATTGGATTCTTATAACCTCATCACTTTGGTGAGATAATTCTATGATGAAAGTGAGCTAATAAAAGATTGCATTGGAACCAAACTCGAGCAAACTTATAATCAATGTTTTAAATATCGACGATATCGGCCGATATATCACACGATATATCTTGTGTCCCACCTATGCGATACGAAACGTATAGGTAGTGCCGATATATCCCACATGTTCGATCCAGTAAGTATTTTCAATTTCCGATCCTTTTTTTTATTGAACTATATTAAATCAATGTCAAATGATTACAAATCCATTGGTTTTTCATGTTTTGCATGAAAAATCATGGAGTCGAAGCTTTGATTTCGATATTCATTGGTTATTCATGTTCTCCATGTTTATTTTTTATTTTTTTTATTATTATTTTTTAAATTTCCTTCAACCGGCTGTTAATTGAGACTAATTTTGAAGTATTTAGGAATACTTGATGAAATGACCATCACAAACACTCTAATTTCAAAATTTGAGTGTAGGTGGTTCGATTTGGGAAAAATTCAAAATTTACCCAATTTCTTTCAAATTGCTTACAATGTTGCACTCCAAACATGCAATCAAGCATCTATGATGGCTTATCTACTGATTTGTTAAGCCCTTGTCAATTTCAGAAAATAAAAATAATTTTTTATTAAAAATTAATTTTAAAAAAATATAAAAATATTAATTTTTTTTTTTTTCGAAATTTTCCTTCAACCAGCTTGTCAATTGAGACTAATTTCGAAGTATTTAGGAGTGTTTGATGAAATGATCATCACATACACTCTAAATGTTATGCATTCAATTTGAATGTAGTTGCATTAGTTCAATCAAATAGCATATAACTTAGGAGCCTATACAAAGGAAACCTATTATATGCACTTCTTTTTTGAGATGTTATGATTTAAAAATGTGTATTAAGGTCTTTTTTAACAATCCCTGAAGTTTTATTGAAAAATTCAATTATTTTCCCAATGTTTCCCCATGTTTTCCAAAAAGTGTAATAAATTATCCGATACAAGCGATATAACCCGTGCGATAAACGATACATATTTGTATCCCAAGGATGCGATACGTAACACGATACCGATATTTCGAACATTGCTTATAATAGAACAAACCTAGTGCTTTTGATGCAAAAAATTGAATCATGGAGCAAGTAGGTGTACACCAGTATGGCTCGGCTGAAAATTGATATAAGAGCATGAGTAGTGCAAAGAGTTTGGTTAATCTGTTGTAAAGACATTGCCTGGTTCTGTTGGGGTGGTTTGTCACCAATAGGAGTCCCTAAGTAACATGCGGTCATCAAAATATGAGTCAACCTTTACTTATTAATATTGATCAAGCCTTGTGATATAAATCTGTTATGACTAAGACACATTTGACTTAATGATTACAAAACATGAATATGTTTTGGGTAATTCATTGAAATTATAGTATATAAATAGGTGGCGGTTTCATTTAATCTCTACAAATTTCATCTTCTCCTATTTTTCCAGATCTCTTCAGAAAATTTCTAAAACAGGATTCAACGTGTGATGAGCTAGTTGTGTCTAACTTGGCAACAAAGTTTTAGTTTTGATTATGGCTGTACTAGCCACCCATTTTGAGCCTTTAAACTTTGACTAAGAAGACAACCAAATTTGGCTCTTATATTATGTTATGGAAATGTTTCTTTGAAGTAGTAGAGCTGCCATATAAGTCAATATTATAATTTATTATGTATCGAGATATCAAAACATTTTCGTCTTATAGATGACTTTAATTATTTATTTTTGTTATAGCAAGACACTTTCTGGCATTAAAGTCGCTTGTGGCATGATCATGGTGTGTCGTAAAGGCCGTTACGGGACCGTAAAGGCCGTGTAAAGGTAACGGTGGCAACCGTTACACGTTATGGGGTAGTAACGACCATAATAACTGTTATGGAAAAAAATGACCCATAATTGCCATTAATGGCACGTTACGTCCCCTATAAAGGCCATAATAGCCAAGTAATTGTCCGTTATGGGGCAGATATAGGTTTTCCATACTTTTTAATCAACATTACAGGAAAAATACAGGTTTTTCAGGATTTTTTTTTTCAATAAAAAAAGAGACCATAACGGCCGTTACGGGGGCTGTAACAGTCGTTACGACCCGTATCGTAAAGGTAACAGTGGTGGCCATTATGGCCGCTGTTACCGTTACAGAACACCTTGGGCATGATTGATAAAAGAGAGAGGAAGAAAAGAGGAGAAAGAATGAGAGAAGGAAGAGAAATCTCTCTTGTTTATTAACATGGTTTTCAATAATTACAACGATGTCATTAGTAATAAAAGCAAGAATACCCATTATGTCCGAAACTTGAAAGGGTTGTAGATGGGGCATAGAACCAAGGTGTCTCGTATCCATTATGATACGGCCGTATCGGGCCGTTACGCGATATGGGGTCGAAACGGGCACCCCCCCCCCCCCCCCCCCCCCCCCCCCCCCCCCCATTTCTGTGACCGTAACGACTGTAACAGAAATAGGGTTTTAAATAAATAAATAAATAAAAAATACATAACTTTTTTTTTTTTTCGTTCCTTCTTCTTCTCGGGCTGCGGCTGCGGCCCCCCTCTCATTTTCTCCTTCTTCTTCTTCTTCTCGGGCTACGGCTGCAGCTCTTGTTTTCCCCTTCTCTCTCATTTTCTCTTTCTTTCCCTCTCGTTTTCTTCTTCTCTCTCCATTTCCCTTTCTTTCCCTCTCATTTTTTTCCCTCTCATTTCACTCTCCCTCTCTCTCGGTCGGGAAAAGAATGGAAGCGGATTGGCTGGTGTAACACACACCAGCTATATCGTTGCTGTAGGTACGTGTTGTGCGAAGACAAGCACTGACGCTGGAAGCGATGGGCTGGTGTACCACATAGCAACTATATAGCTGCTGTAGGTATGTGTCGTGCGAAGACGAGCACTGACGCTCCTCGAGCCTCGAGCTGTACGAACGGTTCAAAGGAGATCAAAGTTACATGGGCCCCATAGTGATGTATTTATTATATCTAAACCGTTAATCTATTTTTAGAGATAATTTTAGATCATTATCTAAAAAATGAATCATATCCAAAGATCAGGTGGACCACACCACAAATAGCAGCGGAGATAATGATTTTCACCGTTAAACAATTCATAGGGCCCACCATAACGTTTATTTTCAATCCAATCTGTTCATAAGGTCACAAAGACCTGTATGAAGAGGATTTTTTCAATGGTAGACATTCAATTCCCCACTAGTTTTTGCAGTGTGGTCCACTTGATAGTTAGATCTGTCTTATTTTTCGTCTCAAGCCTTAAGACGAGCTTGCAAAATGGATGCACGGTTTGGATATAACACATACCTCATGATCAGACCCACAGAACTTGCTGACGTCAATACAACAGCTATATAGGTGAGGTACACCAGCCAATCCATGCTACCCATCAGTTTTTCCTGATCATTTCTAGGCATGGTCCCTAAAATGACGCAGATCCAGATCTCAAGTGGACCACACAGTAGGGTTGAATGCCCACTGTTAAAAACTTATTATGGCCCACTGTAATGTTTATTTACCATCAAAACTACTGATAAGGTTGCATGGACTTGGATCAAGGAAAACAAAAGTTGCAGCTTAAAAAAAATATATAATAATAATAATGAAAGTTTTAATTGTGGGAATTCAATCCCGACTATGTGGTCCACCTTAGATATGGATCTACCTCATTTTTGGACCATGCCTTAAAATGATTTGATAAAACGGATGGATGTCATTGATATACAATACATACATCGTGGTGGGCCCTATGTACATGGCCGTAAAAATGTCCATGAGGCATACATTATCTCAAAATTAATAAATTAAATTATGGCACTATTGTTGCCATGTCACAATTCCAAAATTAAATTATTTAAATGATTTTCACCGTTAATTTGCAAACACTTGTTTTGCTAAAATAGGATCATTTGATATTTTTCATTTATCACTGTTCAATAAATATCCACCAATCCATTAGTGAGATAAGTGCCAATAGATTACATGAATTTAATATTGATTTGGGGCATCAAATGGTCCACCAAATCAGTTCTAAATCAACAACACTATTTACTTGAATATAATTTCAAATTTTTTCTTAAGATTTATTGGGAAAAATTATATTAATTTGTTAGATATATGAATTATATAATTGGACATAAAAGTCCCTAGATTGTATGTTGAAATAAAATGTACACAAGTCACAAGGTATGTAATACACCAAACCTACAAATATGAGATATTTTGGTATTAGATTCATTCTAATTAATTCATATTGATATTATATAGTTAAATAATTAAATATAAAATATCTATAGCCAATACCCGGTTGTCTGGTTCATAAATTCATCAGATAGTTCGATACAACTTCTCACCAAAGAGTGGACTGTTACACCACCATAAACATGTTCCAATTTATAAATGAATGCATATTTGGAATGCTTAGAATATTCCGGATTTAATCCATATTTTTTCATATTTTTTTGGCAATTTTTTTTTTTTTTTTTTTTTTTTGCACCGTTACGGGCCGTTACGCCCCCGTATCGCCGATACACCCTTTATTCGTATCGGTATCGGTGGGCACCGTTACGCCAACTAATACCGATACGGGATACCTTGCATAGAACAACCCATATCCGCCGCCTCAAGCTACAACATATATATTTGTGTGTGTGTGTCATGAATTCCCAACTTGACAAATGGACGATCTAGTTGAGTACGACCCTGAGCTTTCGTGATCATATCTACCAGTTGATCTTAGGACTTGACAGACGACATGCAAATTTCCTTACTAACAACTTTCTCCCTAATGAAGTGCCTATCGACCTCGATGTGCTTGGTCATCTCATGATAGACGAGGTTGTTAGCAATATGAGAGGCTGCTTGATTTTTACAATACAACATCATAGGAACCTCAACTATAAACCCAAGTTCCCACCAGTGTTTTAAATATCGACAATATCAGCCGATATATCCCACGATATATCTTGTATCCCACCTGTGCGAAACGAAATGCACAAGTAGTGCGATATATCCCACATGTTTGATCTAATGAGCATTTTCGATTTTTGACCATTTTTTTTTTCTTCTATAAATCATGTTAAATTAGTGTCAAATTGTTACAAATTCATGATTTTTCATGTAAAGTATGAAAAATCATGGATTTGGAGCTTCAATTTCAAGATTTAGAGGAGAGGGGCCGGGTTGTGGAAAATTGAAAAAAAATCAATTTCTCGCAAATCAGTTGCAATCTGTGTCCAAACATAAAATCAAACATGTATGGAACCTGATCTAGTGATTCTTCTTTTGCTTTTGAATGTATTTCTTGTGTTCCCACACTTCTTCTTACTTTTATAAATTATATGAATAGACTTTGAATATGCTTGCATCAATTCAGTTAGACAACGAATAGATTAGTACCCCATATAAAGAAAACCTATTATATGCACTTGTTTTTTGTAATCTTTTGATTTGTAAGTGTGTATTGATGTCTTTTTTAACAATCACTGAAGTTTCATTGAAAAATTCGACCAATTTCCCAATGTTTCCTCATGTTTCCAAAAACAACGGTACATTATGCGATACAACCGATATATCCCATCTGATAACCGATACGTGTCCGTATCTCAAGGGTGCGATACGTAACGCGATACCGATATTTCGAACATTGGTTCTCACATTAATGTCTTTAACCAAATGAGTTCATGTCACTCCCCAAATCCGGTTTCTAATGCCCATTCTCCGTAACTCGAATCTGGAGCTAACACCTCTGTAGAATCCCGATTTCGACTCCTAGTTCCCATACGACAAGTTCCGAAAGTGGGATCCCACATGGAGAATTTAGGGAAAACTTAATAACTGAGCATAATCAAGGAACTCCACAAGCAACATACATCTCCACTAAACAATGGTTCAAGGTACAATGATGATAAAGTAAAAACATGTTCTAATAAAAAATCCAAAAGGGTCAGGCGTGCGCTCCAACCTCAATATTGCTAATACGCTCTAGCATTACCTGCAGTGTAAACAAATGCGCATAAGCTTCCTACGAAGCTCAGTTGATCACATGCGTGCGTGCGCAATGCATATGATAAATATATCGCATCAATATCAATATTAATATCATAGTAAGCAACAAAGATGGAGGGTTAATCATGCCAATGTCCATGTGTGTAACTAGTCATGCTAAGGCTATTCATATATGTTATGCAAAAGCCAACCAGACCAATGTCATATGCAACTATGCGATGCCAATATGCTAGTCCTGATGTCTAATCCACATCTCAGTGCAGTTCTCATATGTAATCACCGAGGTCTAATACGTAAGCACTGGTATGCAATGCGCAACCATTGCAATAGTAAGAGACCTCACTACTCGCCTGAGCGGTGAAAGGCCTATAGCCATGCAAATAGGTAAGGTCGTACCCCTTTCCAACCAACTCCAACACAGTGAGAGACACAGTCTGTTGGTGTGCGGCTCTCGTGCGCTCATGTATCCACTCGGTCTAGACATCGGAGCATCCTACGACCACAAGGTTTAGGGACTTTCACCCAAGGACATCCATAACGACCAAATGCTAGAACATATTTCTGGTGTCCATACTCATATACACCAGCATGACAAGGCCGCGATGGCTACAACCCTGATGTCATTAGGGTGTAAGTTACAACCTTGATGTTGTTAGGGTGTAGATGCAATCGTGACACACACAATGCGTGGATGCATGAGTCCACCATTCAAGTCATGCAACGATGTCATGCAAGCCGTGCATACATGCAGGGTGGCCCCATCTCATATGGGTCCCTTGAAATGGCCTAAGCCGTAGGGTTGTCAATGCAGCCTTGTCGCACATAGGCATGCTGAAAACATGACCTGAGTACCTACCACAGTCCACTGGCCAACAAAGGTGCCACCAACTGGATAACATCCCCAAATCCGATTGTACTCAATCATGAACAAGCCATCATCCAAGTCAGGCACATGTGATGAGGATGAAATATAATGATGTACAATCATATAACCAATCATGCATGTGGCGTGGTGTCGTGATGCATCAAGTATAAGGGTAATGTCATAATACACATATGAACAATGCTATATTAAACATACGCGTAATGCTACATCTAGCATAAAGTAAGTGTCACATTAACTTAAAGGAAGTGCTATAGCAACAAAAACGCAATGCCACACCAACAAACGGAAAATGCCACATCAATCTAAGCGTAACACACCACTCACAAGAGCTGAGGGCCACAGTCGAGTACATCCAATGGTGCGGATACAACACCTACTTTAAGGTGGGCCATGGCGCGGCTACAACACGTACAACAAGGTAGGCCCACGGTATGGACCCCATACATGCATCAAGGAGGGCCCACGGCGGAGCATATCACATAGGATTGTCACAATGGGCCCCACATAGGAATACCACTAATTTGGAGAGATATCTGTTAGCAATGCAGCTCTAGTTATTTCACTATCAAGGTAATATAGTCTATTCGCTTCGTATCCTCTACTAATCAGCATCTCCGTCTTTAGATTATTTAAAAAGAATAAAACATGACATAACAATTATGGATTTGGTTAGCTTACTCACAAACAATAAAGTTAAAAGGAAATTTAGGGATGTAAAGTATTGATGATAATGAAAGCGGTCAGGTAGGACAAGCACTGCCCAATCCAGACACATGGGTTTACCACTAGCTAATGTCTGAGTTAATGACCTAGGGAGCACTATTAGATGATGTAACATAAACTATACCTCGTTGCGCAAGAGTAAATGTGGATGATGATGTGTGAGTGAAACAATCCTTTAGAAGTTTGTCATATTCTTCTTTGGGCAATGTAACTATATCACTTCTAGTATTGGGCTTAGAAACGGAGAAGATAGGCTTAAAGACAACCCTCGGTGCCATCATCGAAAGAACAAACCTGATTCGTCGAAGTAGGCTTATCAGTAAGGTCCTGACACACATTAGTTACGTGGTTATGAAGACCACAATGACTGCATTACCGATTACCACGACCACAACTACCATTAAAATCTGTACCACGGCTTCCCCAATTATTTCCACCTCCAAAATGACCCTCGTTGAATCTCTATCTCCAAAATGGCCACCACGACCACACTGCCACCATGACTTCCTCCATCTCCTCTATCGGATGTAGAACCAAATGTGGAACAAATTGAATGGTGAACTCTCTACACTCACTACACGTTGAATGCAAGTGAATGCCTTAGTGGGATGGATCTCACTGCCTCTAAGGATCTTGCTCGGACAGGTTCGAACTAAGGACGGAGACCAAAGAGGAATTTACTAGTATGGAGTTCCTCTCCGGTCTCATAATCTCATAATTGGTAGACAGGGGTTGGTATACGTTTAGTTCTTCCCTCATTCCTTGGAAGGCTGAATAACACTCGCTGACGCTCTTATCTGCTTGTTGAAAAGTGAAGATATTTTGCAATAAACACAAATCCGAATTCTTTTTCGCTTGAATACATCTCTCTCAGATTATCCCAAACTTCCTTTGTTGTCTTGAAAAAGATAACATTTACACTAATTTGAGGCTCTATAATGTTCCATAACAACACTCCAATTTGAGCATCCTTTGCCACCCAATCTTCATATTCTATTGAACTTTTTCCAGCTATGGGAGAAGTCAAAAACTTTAATTTCCTTTTTCCCATAGGAAAAACCTATACTGATGTGGCCCATTACAAGTAATTTGCTCCATTGAGTTCTATCGATTTAATCCAAAAGTTCATTGACTAATATCGAGACAAAAGATTAGTCTTAGCTTCAATCTTGGATGTAGGCGAAATCAAATATACAAGGGAAGAACGTTTAACTTTTAACTTATCCAACACATATTCCAAAAAACCACATATATCAATGAACATGATCACTTGATAGCACTACTTAATCCAAAAACTTCACATGTACACTTGCTCCCTAATCCTTGCTATACGCAAATTTTACATATGCTTTAGATATCAGATCTGGCCATATCTGCAAATCTGACCACACACGCATGATGGCCCACTTTTGTCCTTCACGATGGTGTTATGAGAAAGTGGGCCTCATACCTCATACGTGTTCATGATAAACAATTACACGACCTATGAGAAGTCATGTAGATTAGCCTCCAATGACTTTAAAAATTCACTTCAAGTTAATAAAAGAAGGAAAAGTGAGAAGGGGGAAGTTAATGGAAGAGATCAATGCCTGAATTGATTTCGCTCTAGTACCATGTGCCATGATTGATAAGAGAGAGAGAGGAAGGAAAGAGAAGAAAGATGAGAGGAGGAAGAGAAAAGGAGAGAATAGGGTTCACAATACCCATTATGTCCTAAACGTAGATGGGTTGTAGATGGCCATAGAACGGCCCATATCCGATAACACTGCCCATAATTGCTGCGTTGTTTTCCTTGGGAATCAAAGTAGATTTTCCCAATATTGAGAGTTTTAGCTGAATTTATTACTTTCTTTTCTTTAAACGTGTATCAGATGGAATGTTAGATTGTTGCTAACTATTCTATTCCAATAATTTCTTTTAATTGTCATAATGAGACATTTTCCATCATTTTCTTGCTACTTATTTATTACTTGAATTCTACAGGCACTTTTGCATTCTGTTCCATTTGGAAAGATGATAGTCCTTGATCTATTTGCTGATGTCAAACCCATATGGGAAACATCTTCTCAGTTTTATGGCACTCCTTATGTCTGGTAACTTCCAACGACCCTAAGTGAATGTTGCAAACTGGCCATCCTAATTTAATTCCTTTAGCAGATTTGCATGCCATTCATGAAAAATAAAGAGGATAAATTTGTGAGATATTTCTGATTCATCTTTTAGTTATTTTGCATGTTTCTACTTATAATTTCAATGCCGTATCAATCCATAACGATTTACGAGGATAATTAGATTGATGGATGTCCAATCTGATCATCAAAAAATCTATATCAGGTGTCTGCTGCATAACTTTGGTGGAAATATTGAAATGTATGGCCTGCTGGATTCAGTTTCTTCAGGACCAATCGATGCTCGTGTCAGCCAAAATTCGACCATGGTATGTTGCTATAGATGTTTCTCATGCTTCGTAATGTTTCTCTAGGAATTTGTTGGGCAAAAAAGGAATAAATCTAACAATATTTAACTTGCAAATGAAAGTTACAAACTTCACTATTATAATGATCTTAACAAAGATTGGACAGGTCGAAGCACAAGAAGTATTTTAGGATCCAAAAACTATGTACATCATTTGACACAACATCGAATGACACAATGTAATTCTTTTTTTGTTTAAAAATTAAGATAATTTATAATATTCGCGAAAAATGGGGTGCATGGTAGATACAAATAGCTATAAAGTAATAATATGCTTATCATAAGTAGCACATTTACATACATATTATATCGTAAAGGTTTCATTAGGCAATGGGGACATTACACTATAGTTTGATGTCATTGACCAAATTTGGTGCATAATGAAGAGGCAAACAAGCATGTGGGGCCCACTCCATGAGTGGACCCAATTGAACTCATTGTTACTTTTGTTAGAGGATACAATACCACATGTATATGGTATTAAGAGGATAGGATACTATAAGTGTACATTATAATTGTACATACAATTGTACACAATTATCTAAGTAGATCCTTGCATAGTTGTATACTTGTATTAGATCTTGATTAGTTTTTTATCTTGTGTTGGAATATATGCCCCTTTACTCCAATAAATTATATGTTTCTAACTAATGATGCTTTGCTATCGTGCATACATGAAATGGATAGGATTGGAATGGGTTTGGTTCGGAGACTTCATCAAGGTCTCTATATACTTAGGGACTGAAGTAGGACAAGTTCGATGTGAAATACATTGTGAGGCTTAATGTATCTTGTTCTTCATATACTTCGAATATTGTCATGACTAGTGGGTAAGTTGGGATAGCTTAATCCATGAGCCACAATGCATGGTGTGATTGTTAGGTGTATGGTGAATCTCTACCACAGAACATTGTCCTCACACATGTAGGTGTGTGCATGTGTACACGTTGATTGGATATAGAAAGTCAAGCTAGATTTTACTGCCCGGTATTAGCTTGCATTTCCTATACTTGTTTTGATTATTCTCAGACTTGAGAGAACCTAGGGTCCTAGTGAGGCCTTGACCAGTTAATTTGATTCAACAATATGTCAGCCTTTTAGGTTGATCATGGTGAGTTGGGTGGTCAATTAGGTTTCTTATGGGGACTAGGATTCTCAACAAAGTATCTATAGTCTTGCGGGTTTAGCCTTATATCATATCAAGAATCGAAATGATTGATCAAAATGGCTGGCTAAACTTGATTTTGTACATCGTTTCAATTATTAATTGATTTAGAAATTAACATATGTAAAATCAACGGTTTTGATTTGTTTTTAGATTGGTCAATCATAGTTGTGGGATATGGTGGGCCCTAGGACTGTGGGCTTTAAGACGTTATGTAGAACGGTATATGTAATTACATGAGATGGGGTGATCGTGTACATCCATGTGCAGTGTACATGAGGAAACATCCAAATGTGGACAGGTTTGACTTGGTCCAAGATCTTACATAGGTCCCAAGTATGTTATGGGCGTTGCTTGTAGTCGAAGTAACCTATTGTAATTACCCTAAAGAGATCCCTCTATGACAAAGAAAGCTAGGTTTCAATAAGCTACAAGTCTCTAAAGATGGGAGAGTGGTGTAAGAGGCCCCCATAGAGTTTCATGCCCCAAGAAGGCTTCCTTAACACAGAGTATGAACTCTAAGAAGAGCCCATTGTAGTGTGTGCAAGGAGGAGAAAATACACCACGGATCATCTTCCTCCAGTGAATTGTGCATTTTTATGTTCATGTTGATTCGTGCACGCCTAAAAGTATATACAAATTGATTTTGTTTTGTTTCTGACAAATGCATGAAATCTATCATCTTGTGCTTAGTTTATTTAAACTTCAGCTAATCAATGAAACAAACAAGCACACTATTCACAGCGTAGTCTCCAAGTTTACATGGTATCAAAGCCATGGTCCCCACCTTGATCTTGACTATTAATCCCCACATCTAATCCAACTTATCTCGGTCTCTTTCAATCTTCACTATCTAATTAGAGAATCTATGTGCAAGCCCTAGTTTGAGCTATCTGGAATCTAATTATTCAGTTCTCCACCCCTATCATAACTACATCCGGCCAGTTGTTCCTCTAACAGCCTCAATTTGTTTAATCCAATCACTAAATGCCAAGCGCTTAGTTATTAGACCATTTGAACCTAGATCTATTTGAACTCATCAATTATTTGACCCATGCTTCTCATCCAATCTTTGTTGTTCAATGTGATCGTCGAACTAAGGAACGTCATCACAATCATTGTTGTCATTGTCGGCGTTCATCATAGGTGAGAGAAGTTGATGGTTGTAAGGGTTTATGAAAACTCATGCTCAGGAAGGTGGGCGCTCGTGTTGTTTTCCCTTCGTTTGTTTTGTGTTTGGTGCTCTGTAACTGTACCATCAAATTACGTGCACCATAATCATTAGTTTTTTTCTGAATCCAATGTCTCGACATTAGATTTACCTTGTCCAAATAATCGACACTAGTCAGCAGCACCAGATCTAATGTATCTATTTTTTTAGATGGAAGAACAGAAGGAAAAAAGATGAGATGAAGAAGAAGAGGAGAGGAGAGGAGAGAGGATAAAAAACTCCACACACCCCGCCTCTCTTTTATGATAAAATAGGGTAGTCATTAATTACAAGGAAATTACACTTAGAACTTGCTAAAAGATAAAATAAACTAATTGACTTATGGTAAGGACTCGAACCCAAACACATGCGGACCACATGAGTGACTAAAGAGCGGGTAGGAGGAGACCACACATGTGGTCATAACGCATCAAGCCATCAACACTCCTCCTCAAGCTGTAGCATATATATCGTGAATGCCCAGCTTGACAAAGAATCTATCCAGATGAGCCCGACTTAAAGCCTTCGTGAACATGTCTACTACTAGATCTTGGGACTTGACAAATGAAGTGCATATTTCCTTGTTAGCAACCTTCTCCCTGACAAAGTGATAGTTCACTTCAATGTGCTTTGTTCTTTCATGATAAACTGGATTGTTGGCGATGTGAGATGTTGCTTAATTATCATAGTATAATGTCATAAGAACATCCACCACAAACCCGAGCTCGCACATCAATATCTTCAGCCAAACAAGTTCACATGTTGCATGGGCCATAGCCCTATACTCTGCTTTTGCGTTAGACTGAGTGACAACCCGTTGCTTGTTACTTTGTCAAACACGTAAAGGGAGACTATTTTAATCCATAAATGTTTTTTTTTTTTTATAAAGATAACAGGCTTTATCTAACTCCCCCTGAGCGACAAAGCCAATGGTTGCTCCGTATACACCTCTTCAAGCAAATCCCTCTGAAGAAAGGCATTCTTTACATCAAGCTTCATATAGAGGCTAGTCTAAATTTGCAGCTACAGAGATCGTTACTATGGTGTGCCATAAAAGCCATTGCATAAAGGTAGTGTTCGAAATATCGGTATCACGCAATGTATCACACCCTTGGGATACAGATACGTATTATATCGCATGGGATATATCGTTTGTATCGCATAATTTATCGCACTTTTTGGGAAACATGGGGAAACGTTGGGAAAATAGTTGAATTTTTCAATGAAACTTCAGGGATTATTAAAAAAGACCTCAATACACACTTTTAAATCATAAAATCTCAAAAAAGAAGGGCACATAATAGGTTTCCTTTGTATAGGGTCTTAAGCTATGCGTTATCCGATTGAACCAAGACAACTATATCCAGTATCCACCCCGTCCATCTGTTTTTCCATATCATTTTACGACATTATGCAAAAAATTAAGCAGATCCATTAATTAGGTAGACCATATCATAGGAAACAATGGTGATTGACCATTAGTGGGCCACAAAAGTTTTGGATCAAGCTGATAATTGTTTTTTCTCTTCATTCAAACTTATGTGAAGTTATCAGCAGATTTGATGCCTAATAAAATATAGGGAAAATTATGTTGCACCCTAAGAAGTTTTTAATGGTACCATGTTCAACTACCACAATTTCCTTGATAGTCCACTTGATAATTGGATCTTCTTAATTATTGGGATCATGCTGTAAAATGATTTGAAAAAATGGATGGACATAGTGGATACAGAATACACACGTCAAGTTGGACCCCACAGTAGGGGTTGTACGGTCTTGGGTGAGTCCGGGGTCTCACCTAATCCACTCAAATACACTATTATAGTACTAAGTAAACTTTGTTGGGCCCACTGCAAATGTACATGGTTTATCCACACTGGCCATCCATTTTTCCAGATCATTTTTCCAGCAATACCTATGAATATCTATGAAAATCTATTAACCCTAAATGAAAAGCCAGCAAAAACCTAACCCTAAAACAGTAAAATCAGCAATAAATCCAGCAAGACTCTAACCTTAAATGAAATTCAGTGATAACCTAACCCTAATACAACAATTCCAGCAATAAATCCAGCAAGAATCTGACCTTAAATGAAATTCAGCGATAACCTAACCCTAATACAACAATTCCAGCAATAGGGTTTTGAAGGAAACCCCAACGTACATGCGTGCTCCTAATCTATGCACTCACCTTTAACTAACAGAGGATTGGATCTCAACCTCTTCTTCTTCTTCTTTTCCTCTTCTTCTTCTTCTTCTTTTCCCCAATTAGAGTGCTGGAAATGAAATGTTTGAAAGAGGTTTTCCTATTTATGGGCTTAAAAAGGGTCTTAAATTGGCTTTTGTCTACAAATGAGGGTTATGGGATGTTTTGTGTTGATTTTGAGAAATTTAAACTTATGATAGCAATAAACAAAAGGTTATTAAGTGATTTGAACTAATGTATTCCAAGGATTTGAAAAACATCAAGGTTGTTTGAGTATATTTTCTCAAAATATATATGTGCATCTCTATGCATAACTTACAATCCGGGTGTCCTATTGACATGCCGTTTTCGTCAGTAACTCCGTAACTTGACTACGACCACGACAGTTAGGCTCTCCGACCTAATGGATTTTGAAAACTCAATGATGGCGGAGCCCCACCTAAAAGAAGGACATAATGGTCATTTCTCAGATTGTTTAATTTTAAGTCTGTATCTTAACATTCGGACATCAGGTTGAAATACAGCTTACGACTCGATAATAGAACAACATTAGGATCAAGTCAAAACATTCTCGGGGCCAATGGACCTACAGCCAACGGCTATCTAGTGTACAAACCAGATTTCTTGGGCATCGGGTCTTACAGGTTGAGCCCAAATTTTAAACATATCCAAAGCTCAAATGGACCATACTACAAGCAGTGTTCGAAATATCGGTATCGCGCTATGTATCGCACCCTTGGGATATAGATACATATCGGTTATCGCACGGGATATATTGTTTGTATCGCATAATTTATCGCACTTTTTGAAAAACATGGGGAAACATTGGAAAAATGGTTAAATTTTTTAATGAAACTTCAGGGATTGTTAAAATAGGTTTTAATACACAGTTTTAAATAATAACATCTCAAAAAAAAGGTGCACATATCCTAAGCTATAGATGTTTAACTCAACTAATGCAAATATATTTAAATTGAATGCATGAAATTTATGAATGTATCAAAGACAAGTATAAAAACACAACCAATTCATTGAGATCATATCCTAAAATGATCTTTCAAAATTGCTGGACGGTGTAGATTTAATACAAATACATCACCCTGAGTCCGCACCTGGATTTCATGCAAAAGCCTTGGCAGAAGTTCGTGTGTTGGGAACCTAGGTGGGCTCATTTTGATGTTTGTGAGCAATCCACTCTGTCCATACGTTTTATGAGCTTATTTAAGGACATAAAACCAAAAATGAGCCCGATTCAATACTCAAGTAGGCTGAAAAATGGAGGATTGAACGTTCACAGTTGAAATATTCATGGGGCCACGAAAGTTTTGAATCTGGTTAGTATGTGTTTTCAGTTCATCCCAGTAGGAATGATATTATGAACAGTATGGATGGCATGTAAACATCACTGTCGACCCCAAGAAGGTTTTAACGGTAAAAATTTCCCTACCCACCTTTTCCTTTAGTGCGGCCCACTTGAGTCTTGGATCCCGTTCACTTTTTGTTTGAACTCATAAAATGAGCTAACAAAATGGATGGACGGAGTGGATTTCTCATAAACATCATGGTGGCCCCACCTATGTTTCTTGCTAAAGGTAGGAAAGCCGCGTGGGAGTCTCACCTAATCCCTCCCATGCGGACGGAAACGGTTGGCTGGTGCGTTGACGTCACCAAGTTATGTGGGTCCCATCATGAGGTATGTGTTATATCCAAACCGTCTGTCCATTTGGCAAGCTAATTGTATGGCTTGAGCCAAAAATTAAGGTAGATCGAATTATCAAGTGGACCACACTGCAAAACGTAATAGGGGATTTAATGTCTACCATTGAAACCATTTTGGGGTCACAAAAGTTTTGGATCAATATGATATTTTTTTTCCCTCTTCATCCAGATATGTGTGACCTTATGAATAGATTAGATGGAAAATAAACATTCTGGTGGGCCCTACAAACGTTTTAATGGTGAGAATCATTGTCCCACTGCTATTTATGGTGTGGTCCACTTGAGCTTTGGATATGACTCATTTTTTGAGTTCATGATCTAAAATAATCTCTCCAAATAGATGAACGGGGTTGATATAATACATACGTTATTGTGTGGCCCATGTAACATTGATATCCTTTGAACCATTGGTACAACTTGGAACGTCAGCGCTCGTCTTTGCACCGCACGTAAGCACACATTGAGTAAACTCTGTGGGGTCTACCGTGATTTATATATTTTATCCACTCATTTCATCCGTTTTATCAGATAATTTTAGGGCTTGAGCCCAAAATTGAAGTATATCCAAATCTCAAACGGACCACACCACAGAAAACAATATGAATTGAACGTATACCATTGAAAAATTCTCGAGGGCCACCGAAGTTTTGGATCAAAATTAAATTTATTTTTTACAATCATCCATGTTTTTTTGATCTAATGAACAGCTTGGATGACAAATAAACATCACTGTGGGGCCTAGCAAGGTTTCAACGGTGGAAATCATTATTCCCATTGTTTCCCAGGGTCTGGTCCACTTGAGCTTGGGATATGCTTCAATTTTGGGCTCAACCCCGTAAATGAGATGGAAAAAATATTGGACGGCGTGGATAAACCACATACATTCGCAGTGGCCCCACTGAGTTTTCTCAGTACAATGAGAGTGTACCGGACTCGGTACGAAATCCAATTTCCGCATTGGGCGGAAGCCATTTTCGAAGAAAGGGAGGGTTCCGGAAGGTCCGGAACCCTAAAATCCCCAAATCCTTCTCAATCAAACCCAGCTTTCAAAAGTTTTTACAGCTTTTTCGCCGGAATCTCTGTGGATGTATCTGCAATTACGTAATCTTCATTTCCAGGTACCGAAATCCCTTTTTCCCTTTTTTTTTTTCCGATTTTTTCGAGGAAATCGCACGATATCGTCGAAATATCGTGTGATATCGATGATATATCGGCCGACATCTGAATTTGGGATTTTTTGGTATCTTCCGGGGGTTATCGGGGGTGTATCGTCTCGCATGGGTGCGATAACGATAATATCGGCCGATAGTATCGATATTTCGAACACTGACTGCAAGAAACAATAGGAATAATGATTTCCACCATTGAAACCTTCCTAGGGCCTACAGTGATGTTTATTTTTCATCCAACCTGTTCATAAGATCACAAAGACATGGATGAAGGAAAAGAACAAATATCAACTTGATCCAAAACTTCTTTGGCCCCCAAGGATTTTTTAACGGTAGACTTTCAATTCGCACTGTTTTCTGTGGTGTGGTCCACTTGAGCTGTGGATATGCTTCACTTTTTGGGCTAAAATCATAAAATTATATGGTAAAATGGATGGACAGAGCGGATAAAATACATGAATTATAGTAGGCCCCACAGAGTTTACTCACTATGTCATCTGCTTCCCACCACACTGCAAAGACGTCCCAGACGCTCCTCCAGCTCGAGTTGTATGAACGGTTCAAAGTTAAATTGGCCCCACAGTAATGTATTTATTATATGTATACCGTTCGTGCATTTGGAGAGATCATTTTAGACCAAATGAGTAATATCCAAAGCTCAAGTGGACCACACCACAAATAGCAGTGGGGACTGATTCTCACTGTTAAAACATTCGTAGGGCCCACCATAACGTTTATTTTTTATCCAATTCATTCATTAGGTCACACTAATCTGGATGAGGAGGAAAAACAAATATCATATCGATCCAAAACTTTTGTGACCCCCAAAAGGGTTTCAATGGTTGACGTTCAATCTTCCATTGCTGTTTTCAGTGTGGTCCACTTGATCTTTGGATCTGTCTTATTTTTTGGCTCAAGCCTTACGATGAGCTCGCCAAATAGACAAACGGTTTGGATATAACACATACCTCATGATGGGACCCACAGAACTTGGTGACGTCAACACACCAGTCGATGGTGTGCGGTACACCACTCTATTCCAAAAAAAATATCTCCCAAATCTCCCAAATCTCCCAAATCTCCCAAAAAAATATCTCCCAAATCTCCCAAAAAAATATTACAAACGCTACATAAAGGTAAAGGTGGCAACTATTACACGTTACGGGGTCATAACGACTATAACAACTGTTAAGGAAAAAATGACCTGTAACTCCCATTAACAGCCTGTTACACCCCTTATAGAGGCCATAATAATGTTCTGTTTGGGCCATATACAAGTTTTTGAAGAAAAAAATCAATGTTATGGGTCAGATATAGGTTTTTTGGATTTTTTATTTTTATTTTTATTTTTTTTTAAAAAAAAAAAAAAAAAAAAAAAAAGAGACCGTAACCGCTGTTATAGGGGCCGTTACAACCCATATCGTAAAGGTAACGGTGGGGATTGTTATGACGGCCATTACTATTACGGAATACCTTGATCGTTACACATGGAATAAAGCCTGGCCGCAGGAAAGGTCTCAGAGTAGTCAACACCTAGAGTCTAAATGTATTCTTTTGCAACCGACCATTTAAACGATCCACCGAGCCATCGGGATTGTACTTGACAGTATATATCCATTTACGCCCTATTGCACATTTTCCTGAAGGTAGTGCAACTAAAGTTCATGTTTGATTTTGATGAATTGCAATCATCTCTTCTTCCATAGATCGCCTCCACCTATCACTATTAAGCGCCTCCTATAAAAAGTGAGGAATTGATAGACAAAGAAAACTGCCAAAAAGGAGACAAGCCATCAAAGGAAACAAAATTAGATATGAGATGTTGAGTACAAGAGCATGTACCCTTACGGAGTGCAATAGGCAGATTATCTTCATTTGATAGTACCAGTGAAGACCAAAGAGAATGATGGTAGGATTGATAGAGGACTTGTTGGTATGCACTTCATCACCTCTCTTGGAATGTCTGGAGTAGACCTGCAGTAGTGACGGGGCCAAATGTTGCATAGGAGCTTGCTTTCTTGATGAAGTTATGTATGACACCCTAGGAAGAGTGATGGAACATTCATCTAGTTGTAATGATCGTCCTCCCTAAGAAAAATATAGAGTACTTTCAAAGAAAGTGACATCCGCTGACGCATACCGTTAATGAGAAATTGGATTATAATACTTGTAACCCCGCTAAGTACATGATTATCCTTGAAAAACACACTTAACAGCTTTGGGTTCAAATTTATCAAAAACATTGTCAAATTGATGTACAAAGCATACACATCCAAAAACTCTAGTAGGAATTGAAAACAGTTGACGCTAGGGAAATAGGACAGAAAAGAAGTTTTACCACCTAAGACCGATAAAGACATTCGGTTGATGAGATAACATGCGGTCAAAACTGCATCACTCCAAAAACCCTTCGAAACCTTCATATTTAACAACAATGCCCAAGCAACCTTAAGTAGGTGACGGTTTTTGTACTCTGCAACTCCATTTTATTATGTTGTGTGTTCACATGATGTTTGGTGAATAATGTCATGGGACAACAGATATGAACGACAATAGTTCCCTGTATATTCCTTAGCATTATCAGATCTTAGAATGCACACGTAGCATCAAATTGAGTTTGGATTTGCATGTGGAATTCTTTAAAGTACATAAATACCTTAGAGCGGTCTTTCATCAAATATCACCATGTCATTCTAGAGCAATCATCCACAAAGATGACAAAATATTTAAAATCAGATAATCTAGAAATATGAACTGGACTCCAAACATCTGAATGTATCAAGGAAAAGGTTTTATCACTTTATGCTTATGCAAAAAAAAAGACACTATGATGCTTGCTTTAACTTGCAAGTGTCATACTCTAATCTAGACACATATAACAAAGACGTGACAAGATTCTTCAAACGATTAAAAGATGGGTGACCAAGCCTTGAATGCCACTGATGAGGAGAGATGCTGGTTTGCAGTGCCGCTCTAGTTCCAGTTGTTCCACGATTGAGTTAATAAAGTCCATTTGATTCATGTCCTCCACCAATCATCCTCTCCTTCTTTAGATCCTGAAACTCACAACAGGAAAGAATTTGATTGAACAATTTAGGGCTTTGGTTAGTTAACAGACAGATAATAAGCTTAAAGGTAACTTAGGAATGTACGAAAATGAAGACAATGATAGATCTGGAGTAGGACAAATAGTGTTGTCCTTAGATATGCTAGTTGATGTGCCATCAACTAGCGTGATAGAAAATATGGATGGAGAGTAGACTACCTGAGATAACATACTACACTTACCAATCATGTGATTAGAAGCTCCAAAATCAATAATCCATAGGGCATTCTCAGAAGAAAACAAGTTGTACCTAATTGGCCAATAGAAGCGACAGAGGAAGAGGCACAGGTGGAGTGATATCCCAAAAGCTCTGCGTATTCTTCCTTGTGCATGGTAATTGTGTCTCCTGGAGCATTCGACTCAGTAGGAGTAGCAAACTTGGACACATACCCTTCAGAACCATCATCCATTGAGCAAACTTGATTAGCTCAAGCTGACTTTCTCACTATATCCCAACATGTATCAATTGTATAATTGCTGAGACCACAGTGAATGCAACCACTACTAGAATTTATGCCACAACCACCCCACATATTCTTGCCTATAACACGACATCCCCTTGAGTCTCTACCTCCAAACTAACCACCTCGGCTCCTCCCATCACCTTTACGAGACGTAGAGATAAAAGCAAACCGATCAAATGATTAGAAATCCTATGTGGTCATATTGGTTGTACTCTGAACTCTGGCAAATGCCTTTGTGACTGATGGGATCTCACTTCCTCCAAGAATCTAAGATTTCAATGGTTTGAACTCAGATCGGAGGCTAAAGAGGAATTTAACGATAGGAAATTCCTCCCTCTGCTTTCACATAGTTTCAATATCTGTAGACATTGGCTGATACACATTCTGTCACGCCCTAAACTTGGTGAATGGGTTCACAGAATTCCTGAGCTCCGAATTCGGTTGTGACAATCTCCGTAGTACCCCATTCTCAACTCCTAGCTCCCATACGCCAGGTTCCGATCTTGGGATCCCACAAGGAGGATATTCAAGGTGAATTTTTTTTTATTTATACACAAGCATAACCGCAATTGTACCAAAACCAAAAACATCATCACATTTTCACTAAAATATTTGTTTAAGTACACTGCTGAAAGGAAAATACATGATATAACAAAAGTCCAAAAGATCAGGCACATGTTCCTGCCTCAATACTGTTGCGGTCTAGCATAACCTGCACGTAAACGACGTGCGTAAGCTTACTACGAAGCTTAGAGAGTGCGTGTGTGTGCGCGCAATGCATGTGCCAAGCATACAAATATCAGAGTAAGCAGAAATGATGGAGGGATAAACTGGCAAGTCCATAAATGCTACCAGTCATACCCAAGCCATGCGATGCAAGGGCCCACATGGCCAAATGTTATGTGTTAAAGATGCAATGCAACGTGTCAATCCTCCACTAGTCCACAAATCAGAATAGTTCACAATTAGATCATCACCGGGGTCCAATACACTTCCGACATTGGCTATCGCCCATCATGCGCAAGACCAAGCTAGTGCAAAAGACCTCACTATCTGCCTCGACAGTGGTACACAGAAAACCACCCGGCTCGTCGATGGTGAACCCATTTCACGAACTAGTCAGTCTCAACCTAGCATATAGCCCTCTGTACCCGGGCGGGTAAGGTTAAACCCCCTTCCAAACGACCCCCACATAGTGGGAGACGCGGCCTACTAGTATCCAGCCATCGTGCGCTCATAAATCCACTTGATCTAGACGTTGGAGCATCCTACTAGTACCACAGGGTTTAGGGACTTTCACCCAAGGACGCCTATGACGCCTTGTAACCAGTGTTCGAAATATTGGTATCGCATCCTCGGGATATAGATAAATATCTATTATCGCACGGGATATATCGTTTGTATTAGGTAATTTATCGCACTTTTTGGGAAACATTGGAAAAATGGTTGAATTTTTCAATGAAACTTCAGGGATTGTTAAAAAAGACCTTAATACACACTTTTGAATCATAACATCTCAAAAAGGAAGTGCACATAATAGGTTTCCTTTGTATAGGGTTCTTAGCTATGCACTGTCTGACTGAACTAATGCAACTATATTCAAATTGAATGCATAATAGTTAGAGTGTATGTGATGATCATTTCATTAAACACTCCTAAATACTTTGAAATTAGTTTTAATTGACAGCTGGTTGAAGGGAAATTTTTTAAAAAGAAAAACATGGAGAACATGAAAAACTAATGGATTTCGAAATCAAAGCTCAAACCTCGTGATTTTTCGTGCAAAACATGAAGAACCAATGGATTTGTAACCATTTGACACTGATTTAACATAATTTCAACAAAAAAAAGGATCGAAAATTGAAAATGGTCATCGGATCGAACATGTGGGATATATCAGCACTATCGGTGCATTTCGTATCACACACGTAGGGGTGTACACAAACCGGGCTAGCCCGGTTAGCTCGCTCGACCCGGCCTAAAAAAGCCCGACTCGGCCTGACCCGGAACTGAGTTCGGGTCAGGACAGGCCAATTTTCTAGGCCCGAAAGTGAGTTCAGGCCGAGTTCGGATACTTCCCAGTTCGGCCCGACTCAGTCCGAAATCCGACTCGCCCCGGCCCGACCCGGTCGAGTGTATATATATGTACATATATATTAACCTAACTCTACCCGTCCCTTTCCCCTTTCACTTTCTGAGATCGCTCGACCCCACGGCCACGGTCCCCACCAAACCCTTCTCCTCTCTCCCTGCCCGACCCCACCAAATCTCTCTAATCTCTCTCTCTCTCTCTCGTTCGACCAGCGGGCGGACGCTGTCCGACCACAGTCCGGCGCCCCCCTCGACACCCTCACTCTCTCTCGTCCGACCAGCGGGCGGACACTGTTCGACTAGGCAACCACAATCTGGCGCCCTACTCGACGCTCTCACGGTCTCACCTCTCTAATCTCACTCTCTCTCTTGTCCGACCAGCGGGCGGAAGCTGTCCGACCAAGGTATGATCTCTCTCTCTCTCTCTCTCTCTCTCTCTCTCTCTCTCTCTCTCTCTCTCTAAATGGATACAAATTTCCCTTCTTTTTTTTTCGAATGGGTTTTGTGCAATGTTTCAATTTAAATTAATTATGTGTCGAATATACAATGTCTCAGTGCTTGTGTATCATCCATCACACTATACTGGAGTATGAAACTTTCATCTTCTTGTATTTATTTAATACTCCAGCTGCATAGCACTTGATAATCAGGCATTTTAATATATAGATATGAGTTATATTAACTCGAATTAAACTGAATAAACTGTCGATATCACTGTACCTGAGTTACATTCCAAAAATAAGGTTGGTTTCACGATCCTATTTTCTGATTTGTGGCCACTTGTTTGTGGAAATAAACCAGTAGATGTTTGTCATTTTTAACCGTCCAATAAATGTTAAAAAATCTGATAGTAAGTTAATCAAATAAGAGTTATTTATTGGTTTATGATACATCTGAAACTGAATAAATAAATTGGACAGTTAATTTGAACTATTTGTATGCCATGTAATGTAATTTCTAGGTAACTTATAAGTGCTGAATATCATTCATCACACGCTGCAATAAAAACAACTATTGATTCCAACGTTTAAAAAAAAAAAAAAAAAAAAAAAAAGATAAAGATAAAGAAAAATGAAAGAGAAGACAACAAAGGAAAGGGAAAAGGAGCCTTAAAAAATCAGTAGCAGTAGCAGATCTACTGGGTGCTACTGGTTTGCATTTCAAGCATTTCAAATCCATGGCCTCTGTCTCTTCATCATCTCCACTTGTATTTGCAAGAATCTCAGCTCTCATAGTATCAATCCTAGTCCTCATTTGGGCCCTTGCCTTCCAAACAAGCTTTCTGCCTCATAGTTACTGGTTTTGATTTGAACTACCAAAGCTCATGCTTGCATTTATGAGAAGGGAGGAAATACATTTCCACTTCTTGGTTTTCTAGAGAATGTGTGGTTTTGATGTGAATGGATGGAGTGCATGTCTGTATATGGTGAAAGGAGGAAAACCCATGTTCTGTTTTTGGTTGTTTTAGTTTGGTTGGAAGAAAAAAAGGGTGAATTTTTATGTGATTGGGGTGAAAAACCCATGTCCTACTTTTTCCTTTTTTGTTGAGTGGGAACGAAAGTGGGTGATTTTGATGTGAATGGTTTGCTGCAACTGGCAAATGATGGAAGGAGAAGAATTCATCTCCTCTTTCTTCCTGTTTTGTTGAGTAGGAACAAAAATGAGTGATTTTGATGGGATTTGTTACTAAAGGAGAAGTACCTAGGTTCTATCTCTATGCACCTCTCTGGTTTTGTTTTGTTTTTGTTTTGTGGTTGCCAAACACACCCTAAAAGTTTTGAACCAACTCATTTTGAGCTAAGTCATGATGTGTTTGTGGAATTTGATCCGCTCATCAGCTCTCTAGCTTAAGTTAGGAAGTTATTCTAAAAGTAAATCTAATCCAAAATTCAAGTGGGACATAGCAAAGCGAATAATAGAAATGAGATGCAGACCTTTAAGTCTGCCCATGTTTTAAATCAAGCTGATATTTGAATTTTATTTTTTATTTTTTATTTATCATCCACCTTATGAACTCGTTGGACATTATGTAACATGATGATTTCAACAGTTGGGTACTCCCATTCTCCCTCTTTTATATTGTGTCGCTCATTAGAGTATTGTCTCAACCTGATTTTTGGACTCATGTCTTAAAATGATCTGGCATAATTGATAGTTGGGTACTCCCATTCTCACTCTTTTAAACACATTTTGTTATTAGTTAGCTAGATGTTGATTGTCAATTACGATTGATTATGGAATTGTTAGGACTATTAGTTGCCAATTATAGAATTGATTTCTTTAGAACAACAACCCGTTTGCTTATATCAATTGCCTATTGGATATATATATATATATATATATTGTTTTTGTTGTAGTATAGGATAATCAGTTGTCCATTTGAGGACTTCTATATTGCCAGACATAGATTGAGTGTGTTCATGGATGCATAGAAATTCTCAAATTGTCCCTTTTTGGACAGTTCAATGTTGGATAGACAATAATGTTTTCATTTATTCTAATTTAAATGCACATGCTTGTTTCGGTTCGTCTCTCTTAATTCTTTCTGGATATATTTCTTGCATTTACTTCCTCATCAAATATCCACACTTTGTGTGGATAGTTAACGTATGAATCAAATCCAAGATTAATATATTCTGGAGAGATAAGGGGAGATGCTGCCGAAATTTTGGCGTGGCATTTAAATTGAATAATGAAAACATTACTATCTATTCAACATTGAATGGATAACTGATTTAATTATTTTTTATGTTGTTCTTGTAGTATAGGATAATCAGTTACCCATTTGAGGATTTCTATGTTGCCAGACATAGATTGAGTGTGTTCATGGATGCATAGAAATTCTCAAATTATCCCTTTTTGGACAGTTCAATGTTGGATAGATATTAATGTTTTCATTTATTCTAATTTAAATGCACATGCTTGTTTCGTTTCGTCTCTCCCAATTCTCTCTGGATATATTTCTTGCATTTACTTCCTCATCAAATATCCACACTTTGTGTGGATAGTTGACGTGTGAATCAAATCCAAGATTAATATATTCTGGAGAGATAAGGGGAGATGCTGCCGAAATTTTGGCGTGACATTTAAATTGAATAATGAAAGCATTACTATCTATCTAGCATTGAATGGGTAACTGATTTATTCCTAAGGTCCAAAGATAAATAAAATTGTTTCATATCTTTAGATATGGCTAGTGAGGATGAAGTCTCACTTACTGCTACCCCTAGTAGCGGTGCCGGTGCCGGTGCGTCAGCCACATCACCACTTGTTGTTGAGGGAGAGGGGTCTTCAGCTGCAAACAAAGGAAAGAAACGGTCAGCTATTTGGGATGATTTTGAAGAAGTAGTAGTTAACAATGTCCCCAAGATCAGATGTATGCACTGCAAAAGTCTATACACCAAGTGTCGGGGGGTTGACGTCTCATTTAAACAGACATAGAAAAAGTTGTGCAAGGAGACCTAGACTTCCACGTGCAGGCCAACAATTGCTATCATTTACAAAGTCCGAAGGATCTGCTTCTGAAGGTACACTTACCACTCATAAGTTTGAAAAAGGGAAGCTGAAGGAGTGGTTTGCAAAGCTTATTATCATTGATGAGCAGCCATTTAAGATGGTAAAGAGTGAAATATTTATGGGATACAGTAAATACCTTAATCCTTAGTTTGAGAAGGTCTCCCGTGTTACTGTGAAGAGGGAGTGCATGAAGATGTATGCCAGTGAGAAAATGAAGCTGAAAGTAGTTTTAGATTTGGTTTCAAGGGTAAGTTTGACGTCTGATATGTGGACGGCGCAAAATCAAAGAAAGGGTTACATTTCATTGACTGCACACTATGTTGATGAAAATTGGAAACTTTGCAAGAGAATATTGAACTTTCGTCACCTTCCACCTCCCCATTCCGGTTTGGTTATTTCAGATTGCATTTACAACTGTCTAAGAGATTGGGGCATTGAAAAAAAAGTCAGTTCATTAACTTTAGATAATACTTCGGCAAAGGACAGTGTCATACAATTCTTACGTAATCAGTTCAAGGCAACTGACAGTTTATTTTTTGAGGGAAAAATATTTCATGTTCGGTGTTGTGCACACATTCTCAACTTAATTGTATAAGAAGGGTTGAAATCAATTGACCAAACTATAGAGAACGTGAGGGAGAGTGTGAAGTACATAAGAGGCTCGCCGTCAAGATTGAGTATATGGAATGACATCGTCCAACGTTTGAATTTGACGTCTCCAAAAACGTTGAAGCTAGATGTATGCACACGTTGAAATTCCACTTTTGAGATGTTGGATTCAGCCTTGGAATTGGAATATGCCTTTCCAGAATATGCGGTGCGTGATAGAACATATGCTTGGTTGCCTACTGATGATGATTGGAGCAAAGCGAAAAAAGTTCACAAATTTTTGAAGGTTTTTTACGATTGTACAAAAATATTTTCTGGCAATAAGTTGCCTACAACAAATCTGTTTCTTCCATCTGTGTGGAAGATCAAAGATGCCCTGAAGAAAGCTGCTGATGACGGTCCATTTTTTCTCCAAATCATGACAGGTGGTATGCAAATGAAGTTCGATAAGTACTGGGATGATTGTCATCTGATAATGTCCTTAGCTGTTGTTCTTGATCCTCGGCGCAAGACGAGTTATGTTAAGTACATCTTCACGAGGATTTATCCTACTGAAAAGGCAATATCTGAAACCTCGAAGGTTTGTGACGCAATCGAAGCATTATACAACGCGTACACAACCACAGTGTCCACACCAAGTGCTTCTGAAGTTAGATTGCAAGTTGCTTCAAGCTTCGACGATGATGATTTCATGTCTTTCTTAGCACAAGAAAATACAGACACAAACACAAAAGAATCAGAGTTAGACATGTATCTCAAAGAGTCAGTTGTACTACGGCAGGATTCAGAGTTCGATGTTTTGGAGTGGTGGAAATTGAGAGTTAGTGAAGGAAAATACCTTACACTATCAACAATGGCACAAGATATTTTATCAATTCCTATTTTAACAGTGGCATCAGAATCTGCGTTTAGCACATGGAGTAGGGTTGTGAGCAAGACTAGAAGTTCCCTTGCACCAGATACAATGGAAGCATTAATTTGTACACAAGATTAGTTGCATCCGAGTCTAGGAGGTTATGATCTGGATGAGGAAGAGGAAGAGGAAGAGAATGTGAATGAAGCCGCAACACATGAAACAACAGCAATATGATGGATGTTTGGGATGGATGTTTTGATCTTGTTAGTTTATTTGAATTTGCAAATGTTGTAATGGGTACTCTTTTGACTTTTATTTTTATTTATCTGTTCTGTTGATGGATGTTATGCAAGCTGCGCAATGCATTAATGGCTCTTTTTTTAATCTATAAATTGCTTTTATTTTATGTCGGTATTTCATTATTGCTAAAAATCCTAAAATACTTTTCCAACACAATATGTAGATGTCTTCAAGCGAACCATCGATTGACATTTGGGACTATGGTTCCTTAGTCTATTCTCCAAAGTCTGGAAAGTTAAAGATTTTGTGTAATTTGTGTGGAGCCAAGTTTGTTAAGAAAACTAATCGGCTCAGATTACACTTATCCTGTCGGGGCGGAGATGCAAAACCGTGTCCTAAAGCCTCAAAAGAAATCCACGTTCTTTTCCAAGCAGTTCTTGACTCAAACAAAAAAGCTTCCACTCCCCAATCCAAACTTTCTGAGGCAGAGAAGGAAGCTAAATTATTAGCGTTGGAAGAAGAACAATTCCAACTCGCTTTAAAGCGTAGTATGAAAGAGGCTTTTACACATCAGCGATGTCCTCCAAGACCACATGATGTCGAAGCAGGTTCAAGCTGCACAGGTAAAAGAAGAATAGTAAGAATTCAGCTAAGTTTCTCTCCAGTCTGGGTGCGTTTTACAGGACGTTGGGAACTACGTATAAATCTTCTCACAAAAATAGTTTGAAAAATCTAATTCAAACTATACAAGAGGAGGGCGATAAAAAGTTATCTCCACCTTCTGAAGAGGGAGAGGTGAATGAGTACGTATATGAAGATTTAGATAGCAGCTCGGGCTCGGCAGATGAATTTCCTCAACAGTAGTAGTCAGTAGTGTATGACTGTATTTAGTTTGTATAAAATGTTTTATTTTATGCTTTGTCAAATGTATGTAAATGTCCTGACTGGTTAGATTTTTTGTGGAGTCTATAGTTCAACTATCTAAACCGTTGATCGAGGACCTTGTAATGGGACGCAGATTACCTGCCAAAGCCCTTCCCATGAACTTGCTGTAAGGTTCGAAACTGGCCCGAACTCAGGTTAGAAACTGCCCCGAACTCGAAGGTTCAAAACTGGCCCGAACTTGCGTCGGGCCCAGTTCGGGCTGGAGATGTTGGCCCGGTGACCAGGCCCGATCAGGTTCGGGCCTTGTGTGGCTGTTGAACGGGCCTGGACGGGCTGAGGCCAGTTCGACTCGGCCCGACCCGTGTACACCCCTACACACATGTGGGATACAAGATATATCGTGGGATATATCGGCCGATATCGTCGATATTAAAAACATTGCCTGTAACCTCAATAGTTTTCCGTGTCCATGAAATCATCTGCCAGCCACAACAAGACCACGGGACTACCTCCCTGGTGTCACTAGGGAGTAGATGCGATGTGTCACACATGATGCATAATGCATGAACCACACCATCCAAGTCACGCATCAATCATACGCGTACCGCGTGATCATGTAGGGTCACCCTATCTCGTAGGAGTCCCCCAAGTACCTTACGCCGAAAGGCTTATGCTATGATCAATCGTCATTCCAAGACAAGCATACAGATGATGTGTATGGGCAGATGAATGAGCGAAGTATCCGTTACACTAAGCATATTATCGGTGTCAACCTATCAGGCTAAGTACCTTAACATGTTATCAAACATATCACATGATATTTGGCCTTAAATGGTCTGACATATCAGAAGTGGAACCCGATCAGTGGGCTCTAACAATGTAAGGGTCTACATGGCATGGCCCACTGGTTGAATACAAGATATATCGTGGGATACATCGGCCGATATCGTCGATATTTAAAACACCGATTCCGCCTGTGCGATACGAAACACATAGGTAGTGCCGATATATCCCACCTATTCGATTTGGTGGACATTTTCGATTTCCAATCCATTTTTTTGTTGTAAATCATAGTAAATCAATGTCAATTGGTTAAAAATCTATGATTCTTCATGTTTTCCATGAAAAATCATGGATTTGGAGTTTTGATTTTGAGATTTAGGAAGATGGGCTAAGTTGCAGAAATTTGGGAAAAATTGAAATTTCTCAATTTCTCGCAAATCAGTTGCAATATTTATATTCAAACACAAAATCAAACATGTATGTAACTTGATCTAATGATTCTTCTTTTGCTTTTGAATGTATTGCTTATGTATTTATACATGTCTTCTTATGTTTATAAATTATATGAATAGACTTTGAATATACTTGCATCGGTTCAATTGTACAATGCATATATTAGGATCCCATGCAAAGGAAACCCCTAATGTGGATTTTTTTTTTTTTTTTTTTTTGTAATGTTCTGATTTCTAAGTGTGTATTGATGTCTTTTTCAACAATCCCTGGAGTTTCATTGAAAAATTCCACCAATTTCCCAATGTTCCCATGTTTCCCAACAATAGCGATACATTGCGCGATACAACCAATATATCCAATGCGATAACCGATATGTATGTATCCATATCCCAAGGGTGCGATACATTATGCGATAACGATATTTAAAACATTGTCTACGCAATCATCATTGTAACACCCTGAAAATCGAGGGTCGAGCATAAACTCAACTCCCGAGTTCCAACGCATCACTTATGCAACAAAATGAATGATGATTGAACATTGTCTGTATTAGTGCATTGAACATGAGTGAGATTAAGCCAAAACAGCATATCATATTCCAGAGACAGTTAAATTTGCAAGCGGAAGACTATGATAGATATATAAAATATAAAAACTATGGTAAGTCTCCAGAGTGTGATAAGGTTACCAGGTTAAAGAATTACAAGTACAATTCAAATGATACCAAATGTGTAGTGTCATCTAGTCAATATCCCTGTAACCTCGTCGATCAAGGCACGACTCACATGAAGCCGCCCGAAAACTGCATATACGAGAAAACATCCTCGTCGTCACAAAAGTCCAGCTCCGCCTCAGGAGTAGCGTTGCCATCTGCAATCAGACAAAGTCTGGTGGGTGTTCGGAACACCGTCCCGTAACGTGGGAGTGAGTGATCAACTCAGTGGAACAATAAAGCATAGGTTAACATGTTATCAATTCAGTCAAGCAGTAATGATAAAGCAGTACAATCAAACAATTCTAACTACTCTTATTTAATGCAAGTATGAAATGACATGATGTATGCTCTTGCCAAACCACCCTCATGCGACACCATCTTACGTTCGCGAATGCGTTCATCACCCAGTGCTCCACATCTACCAGGCACATGCAGTGCGATGATGAGCATGATTACCGAGTAATTATTAGTCCGTTTCAAACAGCAGTATTGGGAAACTAAGGTACCTCCCTTGTATAATTCCCAAACATGATCCATTCTAGGGTCGTCAGTCCTAGTTAATCTCATACGATATTATGGTTTGAGAGGCATAGCGAAGGCATCACAAAGGGCTCGTCACCCGTCAGCACGGATACAGATCTCACCGTATGCGGCTCAATTGCTGGCCGTCAGCTCGAATACAGGTCTCACCGTACTCGGCTCAATCGCTGGCCGTCAGCTCGAATACAGGTCTCACCGTACTCGGCTCAACTCATGCTTTAGTTGCTGCGAAGGGCTCATCGCCAATCGCAGACCTTAGAGTATACTCGAAGACACTACGGAGGGCTCGTCGCCCGTCAGCACGAATACAGGTCTCACCGTATTCGGCTCTGGCCGTAGGTGTCGACAGCTCGAATATAGTGTCCCATACCACCATAATCGGCTCACGAGTCTGGTTGCTCACTGGTCACTACGGGGAGGCACGTGGCCCCAGCGTAGGCCGACAGCTCGACCACGGTGTCCCATACCACCATGCCCGGCTCATGAGTCTTAGCGGATCAAGGTACCATGGTTAAAAGGGATTTCACTGGTAAGTTTGGTACCCTAGGTTCAAGCAGTAGCGTCCAAACATGGTGAACATACATTAGACAGGTCGGGTTACTTGACGAGCTCGGCTAGCTCGAGCGCACAACATGTTGAACGATATGAAGCGCATAAGCACTTCGTGTGGCCAACCACTATCGCCAACCGAAGTACGACTCGGGTTCGTCGAACGCATCTCACGTGGCAAATGAAACTCAGCCACGGATTCATTTTCGTTACCGATTGTTTGGACTATAATCATAGCCCCAAACACAATCAATTGCAGATAGATAAAGCAGTAGTGGATCAAGATTCAACTCATACAATCAAGGTCTGGTATTATCCGTTTAGGGTTGTCAGGGCTGTTGCACGCATTCGTTGCTCCACTCCCCCATCACCCATGACGGATCATACAACGTAAATATGAATTTAAACATATGCATCACATAGATAAAATCATAAAAGCAGTTGAGCATGTTATGAAGCACAACACAAGCATGAGTTTGTATATATCCAATTCCTAATCACACAACTATCCAAGGAAATCATACACATAGTTAAAGGAGTTGAGAATCATATCTCAACACCCTTATACATTACAATTTACTAACTACTACTCATTCAGACATTTCAACAAACACTTTAAAATACATACATCAACATACATGACATATGTTGATCACATAGGCATTAGGCCAAATCCTTTCACTAGGGAGTTGCCCCAATCATAACACGCGTACACCCACGACGGATAGTCATGGCAAGCAGGAATCCAAGTTCCATATTCATTCAGTTATTTCCACAAACACTTGGGCCACACATTTTAATATAAGTAGTGAATATTGGTCGTGGCGTGATTTAGGGCAAATCCTTTCGTCAAAGGGGGATCGCCAATACAACAATCATATATTCATGACAATTAGTCATGGCGAGCACGAATGAGAATTCTTTACTCATTCGGTCATTTTTACAAACACTTAGAATACACTATTACAACATACATGGTGTATGTTAGCAAAACATGTATTAGGGCTATCCTTTCGCCAAGCAGGTATTTTATCCATGTATAATATATTCATACAGCAAAGAATCATGGCAAATACATCTCCAAAATTTATACGTATACGATACTTTCTAGAATACACAATTTCAACATACATAGTGTATATAAGCAAAACATGTATTAGGGCGAGTCCTTTCGCCAAACAAGTAATTTATCCGCATATAATATATTCATACAACAATTAATCATGTCAAACACATTTCCAAAATTTGTACGTATACGGTACTTTCTACAAATACCTAGAGTATGTAGAATTCCATATTTTTCATCTTTAATCGAAACGGAAAACAGACAGCACTTTGTACATGTGCAATTGCATGCAGATCATGAATCTATCATTATCTGACATTGAAAGTGTTGAAAACCATAACCTATACACCTAAAGTCCGCACCTTTTATCGTAGAATCGTAACGAATCCAATAGGTTTGCTAAGCTTCCGTATTCGGCAGTTTGGCAACCTATAGAACGAAATAGGTTAGCTATTTCATAACCTACAACCACCCAAGCCCCAAATCAGATTAGGGTTAAGGTTTCTTACCTAGAAACGGAGCTGGAATCACCGGGAAAATGATTAGAACGGAGTGGTGGAGCTCGTGGACCGGTAGGGAAGAGTGGCAGGGAGAATCTCCCACTGCTCCCACACTTTCTCTCTCTTTTCTCTTCTCTCTCTAGGGTTTCTCTCAAATTCGTATGGCTGCAATGAGAGAGGGTTTAAGGTCCTTATATAGTCTAAAAACTCACCGAAATAGACTCCAGGTCAAAGTATACTTAGGTTATAACCAAAACGGGTCAGTTTCAGCTCAACGGAGGACTTCTGGCGGGCCTCCTTGAGCCAAAGGTCGGACTTAAGCTCACCGACACCGGATTTACGTTTAGTTAAGTTTTCGTTTCGGTCGGAATTCCAGATCACGCGTGGCGGACCAGTTTCAGTTCAACGGTCAGCGGACCTCGATCGGAGATTCCGAGTACATGTAAATGTGTATGAAATTTCTCCTAATCCGAGGGTGTAATTTGATCTGATTCTGACGGTCTGGTTGCTTAAAACTGATCCGCAAGCAGCACGTGCCAGATTACTATTCAAGATATTTTATTTTGAATTAATTTCATATTTCTCACACTCTTCACTCCGAGCTCAAGCGAATAGCGCTGGGACACTATCTGGATTTGATTTCCGAGATGGTTGTCAAGCCCAGCAAGGCGGTCCTAATTCCTTAACTTCGTGTTAATCGGGCTTTCGATGTGCGGTCCAGATCTGATACGGAGTTTCGAGATGCTCCCGAGAGCAGACGGGTAATGAGATTGATCCTAGATTTTAGGGTACCCTAGCGTCAATGATTCTACAAGTTTTGGGTCTTGCAGATCGTATTTAAAGTGATTGGTGCTAATTTCACAGGCACTCTAGTTTAACACTAACTAATTCTCGCCTAATTTCTAAAGGATTTAGTCCTGGGTGATTTCAGTCTGAGGTGGTACTTGGGCCTTTGTAGTTTGTATATAAAGTGATCCAAGTTATACTACTTAGCTAGTTTAAGATAGTGTCTAGGGTGAAAGTACTTAGAAAAATTTAAGGAACAAGGTGGTGAAGGGTGGGATTTGTGAAGGAAATGGGTTAAGGAGCGATTTTAGACTGTGGGATTCAGTTCTGACAAGTTAATAAAGTGTTAGGATTGACCCATTGCCTAAGGACGTCTAATCCCAGGTTGGCAAAATTCCAGGCTGTTACAATCATGGTGGGTCCCATGAGTAGGGCCCAGTTCACACCCCAAGGGGCTTCCGCCCACTCACGTTGTTGGGCAGTCACACCCATATGCGTGATGTTTTTTCTCCTTTTTTTTTTTTTTTTTTTTTTTTTTTTTTTTTTTTGTTTTGTTTTCTAGTGAATGGGCCCTACAATAGGGTGATCCTCTCTGTCCATCTTATCGGCCAGCTTGTCGTGGACCTAAAGAGTCCAGCCTTGGACAAGTACCACTACACACACATCATAGTGGACCTTAGAAAGTTTCAACAGTGGGTGTCATTATCACCATTATTTTCTGTAATGTGGCCCACTCGAAATTTGGATCTGGCTCAAATTTGGGCCCATTGCCTGAAACGATCTGGCAAAAATGGACAGTGTGGATTCAACATATACATCATGGTGGGGCCCACGAGTGGGGCAACTCTAAAAGGCCCAAAAGGGCTTCTCCTCTCTAACGCTGGACAACAGCAGCTGCTGCATGTCCAACAAGCCATCTTTCCTTTTTTTATGTTACATTCAAGTGGGGCTCACATGTGGACAATCCACTCTGTCCGTCTATTTGGCCATCATATGGTGGGCCTGGAAAGCCTTGGATCAAGATGATCCTTTGCATTTCCCTTAGCCCCGATCTGAGTGATTTAATCAACAAGTTGAATAAAAAAAGATATCACGGTGGACCACACTATGACATTGTGAAAGTGTACGAGGCATGCTGACTCACGACGTGGACCACTTGTGGGCCCCACAATTGTCCACAACATTAAAGAAGAGAAAGAAGAAGAAAAGGAGGAAGGAAGGGGGAGGTCGGATCATTGGATGGGCTGTCCACTATGGGGCCCTCTGTACACATCTAGCACATAAACAAGGTGGGTCTCACCCCTTGTGGGCCTACGCAAATGAAAGAAAGCAAGGAAAGAGGGAGAGTTTGTCCTCCCTTGCACTCACAATGATATTGAACGGTCGGATCATCAATCGGACGGCTTGGATTGATGCTCCTCCCCTAACTCTAACTCTCAAACTTGCCCTCAAGCGTTCTTTCCCTCTCTAAACTATCTCTTAAACACTCTTTCTTAAACACTCTTTTCTCTCTAATCTCTATCAAATCTCTCTAATTTCTTTTCTTTCCTCTCTAATTTCTCTGAATTTTTCTCTAATCTTTTCTTTCTTCCTCTCTAATCTCTTTACTTTCTTTTTCTTCTCACTCTCACTTGCCAGGAAAGTGGTGGAAATGAGAGGGTTTCGAGGGCTTTGTGGGGGACTTTTGGATAGAGAGGTAAATATGAAAAGAGCGAGGGGTAAATGGGGAGAGTGAAAGAGAGAGGGGAGTGGCTTAGCATGGGCAAAGGTTTGGGTGAGTGATGGGAGGCATGGGCTTGTTTGACTAATGGGGAGAGAGAGGGGTGACTGATTGATAGGTTGACTGATGGGTTGATTGATTGATTGATGGATTGATTGGACTACCTCGGGAATTGTACAAGTGGGGCCGCGCCACACATGCATTGCTCGGTCTACCTTCGATTGCGCCAAAAATTACAACTTCTAATCTGGGTGTCACAATGGGGCATGCCGCATGGCGTTGGAATCGCAAAGCCAGGGTGGTCACCAAGGTACAAATCTCGGGTCATTACGGTACTGAAATAGGGTTACGATCGAAGCTCGCCAATCTAGTACCGGGAATGTGCCGGCACAGGAAACGAAGTGTACGGTCGGTCTCACAAGGTTACGGGTCTTACACATTCAATTCTTGCCACATGCCCTTCAAGGAAGAATGGTACTCTTCCACATTTCTGTCTCCTACTGAAATGAAAATATATCTTGTAGAAGTTCATAAATGCGAGTTAAGTTTTTCTCACCCAAATACGTCTCCTTCAACTTATCTCAGACTTCCTTGGCGGTCTTGAAGAAGCTGACATTCTCACTACTATGTGGATCTATATTGTTCATAATAATGCCCTAATTTGGGCATCTTCTGCTACCCAATCATTGTAGTCCGGCGCAGAAGGCCCACTTGTGTGCCCATAACGCATCAACAATATCCATCAGCTACGGAAGGTAGATTGCAGGCAGCAGGGCCTTACGAAGTATTATAATGGAAAATTTGTATTATTCCAAGGAATACCTACTAATTGCCTACCAGAAGACATTTAGTGTTTCTTTTCTAGCTGAGATTTTGATGCCTCCAACATTCAGATGTTTTTAAGCCTGGGGTCCCTGAATCAATAATGTTAGCGTTGGTCCACTTCCCCATAACAGATTGAGGCGATGAATGCCCCCCTGTAATTAAAATTTAAAATAAAATAAAAACAGGAGCTTGTGTCAGTAGTCCCTAAATTCACCTGGTCTTTATATGGTTAGATTTTCTTTTCCTCTTGTCATGCATTTATTTTGGATTAATTCTATCATGGAACTTCCCTTTGTAAAATTTCAATGGAGTTTATCCCCACATACATGTGGTAAACATATGATCATGAGTGCTCATCCAGTTGGTGACCATGTGGATGGGCTATAGGCTAACATCATAGTGATTGGATACTCTGACCGTGTGGATGGGCTATAGGCTAACATCATAGTGGATACTCTGACCATCCAGTTGTTGTGAATTTTTGCCTGGTGAATATAGACTGCTTGAACATTTTTTGAGCTGACAGAGTAACAATCCCTTTTCTGGTAACTGGTCAGGATGGCCACCACAGCCTGATTGTGTTGCTTCTTGGGATATGGCCCATCAATGTGGTGGCCTGATGGTCCTGATCAGCGAGCACGTCACATGTGCAATAGATAGATTGATGGGCCTTTATGGAACTCCATTAAGTGGGCATGTCATACTATAATTCCTGCTTGTTTTGCTTCGAGTATGCCATTGGCATTCCTCATTTGGGACTCATAAGGATCTACCTCTGTGTTTGTAATAATTTCAGTTCTATTTCTTGAATGTTTCTCATGGGATTATACAGATACATCTTTTTTATTTATCTCTTGATCCTTGGGTAATTACCTTTTCAAGGGAGTTGTGCATTTCTAAAACCAAGTGCGCTTTTGCTTTTAGAAACCATTCACTTCAGTCACCAGTATTTCAAAATGTTTCTTGCAAATGTTATTTCTTTTGGCAGTTATGGATCACAAACTCATTGTTATTTGATTAATAACTTGTAGCAAACTTATTCCTACAACCAATGCCCACTGCAACTTCATTGACTAAAAGGTCTTCAATTCACTGATTTTGCTGAAAATTTATGCAAAAATGTATAATAGATTTTCTTCATTAATACATAGAATCTTCCTGGATTTTGTAATCTTCTAATTTTATCATATGGTACAGCTTGTAGTAACAGTCCTTATATTAGTGTATTGTCATTAATAAGTATATCATTTTCATTTGTCACACATGGATGTGGTGCTATAGGTTGGTGTTGGCATGTGCATGGAGGGAATAGAACAGAATCCAGTTGTCTATGAGCTAATGTCTGAAATGGCATTTCGTAGTGAAAGAGTTCAAGTTGAGGTAATCCACTTCTTTCAACTTGTATTGGTTTTGGGGAATTAAAATTTTGGTATGCATGTAGAAGTGATTGTACTCTTTAACTCATGCAGCATTGATAAGTTTCTTTAGATTTAAACATAGAAACATGGAAAGTCTTCTATGCTTATAGACAATGCTTTCAGCATCGGTATCAACAGATGTACCGCACCCTTGGGATACGGAAACATATCAGGTATCATATGGGAAATATTGGATGTATCATGTAAAGTTTCGCTATTTTTGTGAAACATTGGGAAATTGGTCAAATTTTTCAATGAAGCTTTAGGGATGTTACAAGAAACAACATTACCCACTTAAAAATGAAAAGATCACAAAAAAAATGCACATATTAAGTTTCCTTTGTATAGGGTCCTAAACTATGTGTTGTCTAACAAAAGTGATGCAACTATATTCAAAATCAATTCATATCATTTATAAATCTAAGAAGGCATGTCTAAAAATCACATAATACATTCAAAAGCTAAAGAAGTAAAATGTACTTGTGATGTGCCCTCAATGCGCATGTGCGGCTGGTGCTCAGACCCACATAGAGTTGCATAGCAGCTCAAAGTCATCATCTCTATCTCGACGGGGTTACCCATAGTATTGCCCTCTGCATCCTGAAAGACGACTCCCTGCTAAGTTGTTATCCTCGATGAGTCTACAAATATAGTGGTACTTGAGGTTTAAGAAGAATATTTGAAACCCAATATGGTGCACATTCACATATTAATGTCAAGGAAAGAACCATACAAGTTCATACTATGGAAGCAATCAGTAAAGTATTGAAACATATAAAAAATTAAATCTAATTACTTACCAGCCATCGGCCATCAATCATTTCGTGTACCCATTTATATGAATTCGGGGCTTTAGCCTTGATGGCTTCTTTCATGTACTGCATGGACATAAACATGGAATCCATCGATGGATGTGTCTCATTATTCATTGCCTTTAGCACTCTATACATGGGCTCCAGAATACCCATCACACCATACATGCAGTCTTAAAAGGAGTTGCTCAAGATAATCTCCTCAATCTTCCATGTTGCTCTTTTGCTGCTCTAAATTCATTATGAATGCTCCCTAGAGCTAAAGGGCTCTCTCAGCCCATGCTTGTGTTTTCGGAAGCTTTCTAAGATGATGAAATTTGTGGCAAACCGTGTCGTGCCAAGCTAGACTAAATTGCCACCACACCTCTCGTGGATCCCAGTTAATAGCTAGGTTTGATTATAGATGAAATTTGTAATTGCTTGGGCATTGGCAATCACATTCTTGACTTCAAGCCTCTGACCTATCACCTTAAGCATCGAGTCAATGCAATGGGTTGTGTACGAGGTCCATTACATGTTGTACTTCATCAACTCCTTCCCCACCTTCACAAATGCGCTCCATTGTCTGTGACAAACTGTAGCACATTCTTCCTCCCACCCTCCATCACATCCTTCATCAGCCCATAAATATAACTTGAGAGTTTTGTTATCTCATTCGAGACATCAATGGACTTAGATAATATGGTCCTCCCCCTACAGTAAACCATAAAATTTATGATGAACGTCGTTATTAGTCCCGTCCACCCTTCAAACATCAGCATAACCCCATATGTCTCCTACAACGATCTCATCAAGATATCGACGCATGTCAGGAACCTCGTCATCTAGATACTATCCATAATCTCATGTAGTGTAGGTGGGCACCACACCCTCACCCCCATGATGCACTTTGGTGATCATATTCTTGAAGTGCGGGATCGCTACTACATTGGTTGTCGAGGATCCTGAATAAATAAATTTGCCATGAACTTCCTTACTCTCCTTTTCACATCCCCAAAGTGGGCTTACCTCCCACCGCTTTATTTAATCCCTTCCCACTACTCCCGTAATGACTCCTCACTAGTGCGTCTATAGTTGGGATCCTCATACTAGTCCGCCTACTCTGTCTTCAAGGGCCTGCGCTAGCCATGCTAACTCCAACCTAAACACCCTCTCATGCTCACCACGATCATCTCCACCATTTTCCTCAACACATTTATCTTCGTTGTAATGTGTTTGTTGTTCTGTTGTTTGTTGTTGTTGTTGTGATGGATGTTGTTGTTTTTGTTGTTATTACTTTGGTTGTTGATGTTGTAGTTGTTGTTGTTACTTTTGACTCAATGTGAAAGAAATGTTCCAAGAAACAGCCTGACAAAAATGCTATCTACATCCGGAGTCAATCAGGATGATATTTATATTTGTATGGTGGCAATTTAAGGAAATATGGGAATGGAAATCTTCTAATGGAGGCTACCAAATAAGTTATTTCACTGTTTGGGTGACATGATGTCTGACAACATCATTACAAAATGTCAGATTGATAATACCTTATCAATGCCTTGTTATTAAGGTTGACATGTTCATATCCATGTTTCTCTCTTGACTAAACTATGTGTAATTGTTACTGAAATTGCAAATATTGATGATGAAGGATGCTAGATTCTCTAATATCAAACCAACATTTGTATTTTTTTCTCCATTCTGAATCTCAAGTTCTTCATTGGGACATTAGTGATAATCCATTATTGATGCTATTGGTGATATGGATATGCATTTCAGCCATGTTATCTGCTTCAAAAAAATGTCTCCATTCTTTATTCTATCGGTTAATGATATATATATATATATATATATATATATATATATATATATATATATATATATATATTATATATATATATATATATATATATATATTAGAAGTTTTAATGTGAGTGAAATGTTAGGATGGAATATTTACACGTCATTTTTTTTCTCATCCATGTAGATACTGCCTCATGCTAGTAATTTTGATATTCAAGTGATCAACTTAAGTCCATGAGAGTCGATTCGTGAAATGTTCTTTAAGCTTTTCTATCAAATCCCATTTACTGGAATATTTTATAGTACTAAACTTAGTTTTGGGTAAGATCTCACTATTTTAATTGTTTGTTTGTTTGTATGTTTGTAATTTATTTTTTTTATCATTATATATATATATTTTTTGGAAGATACCCTATAGTTTTATTGTTCTTGTAGGAATGGCTGAAAAGCTACTCCTATCGACGTTATGGTAGAGCAGTTCATCAAAGTGATGCAGCTTGGAAGATTCTTTATAAAACAATTTACAACTGTACAGATGGGATTGCTGTACGTTCTTTAACTTGAGCCGATCGTCATGGAATCTCTCTATTTGCATACACCCTAAAGAATTATTCTTTTGGAGACAATGGCTTCTTCTTATAATTTTATTTGTTGAATATATTATTTTTCTTTATCTAGTTTAAATCTGATGATTTTTTTCACATTTGGTTTTCCAAAGCCTCATATTGAAATGTACTAGTTGACTTTGGCCAAAGTAAACATCCAAAATATTAATTCTTGGAATTAGAAACTAATGAAACATCTGAAATTCAACTCGATTTCCATACTTCATGCACTTAGCCTTGCTATAACTTGTTTGTTGTATTGTTTATTGTACTTCATCATCCTTATATGAAGTTTAAGTTTTGATCTTATGTTCAGAAGAATCACGTTGTCCTCTTGATATGAAGTTGCAATGTGTGGTTCAAAAACTCAAAAACTTGACTCGGTATTCAACCAGGTCAAGTCGAACCAAAGACTCGAATCAACTTGACTAGGTATTTAATAATTAAATTAAGTGCTTATGTATATATTACATGTTTGGAATGTTATCCAGTAAAAATAAATAAATAAAAGTGAAATCATTTGTTTGTCATAAATGTGGTGCATTGCTAAGTAGTAAAGACACTTGCGTCTTGCCATGAGGTTATGCATTCGAATCTCCTGTTTTGCATTGATATAGCTTTTTTTTAAATTAAAAAAGCCCATCCTTCAGCCAATGACTTGGTTCAAGTCACACCGAGTTGATTAAGTTGGCGAGTTGACTCAACGAGTCTTGCTGAGTCTCATTCGTCAGTGAGTTGCTTAGTGACTCGGCTCAAAATCTCACTGAGTCGACTAAGCAGAGGTTTGAGTGGAGTCACTGAGTTTTAGAATTATGGTTTCAATCACTCCCTTCACTATTAGTTTTTCTCTTTCTTCTGCAATGGCTCTCATCTCAATGTAGTCTATTGTATTCATCATTACAAACCTTGTACCTTTGACCCAAGATTAGCTACTTTGATGAAATCCAAGATATTTCTTATCAGAAGCTATAAAGTGGCATTAGGGGACATGGGATAAATCAAGGATGGTGCACAAATTGATCTTATATCTTGAAACATGTCATTACACCAATGCTAGTTGGCTTGGATATTCCAATGACAAGAAATCTACAGAGATTCTCTATTCACGGGAAATAATCCCATTGAGCATAAAGAAATACTACATAATGACAAATCAACCATAGAGGCCGAATTTGATTTGGTCTATAACTTATGGTATGCTGATTCTTGAAAATAATAGATTACTTGCACCAGATACTCGGACAAGGGATCCCCCTTCTCTAGTAGATAAAACTATTTAGCAGGGTTTGAACCAAGGTGTTCTATATCCGTTACGATACGCCTGTAAAGGCCGATATGTATAGATAACGGCTATGACCGTTATGCAATATGGGGGTGAAACGGGGCAGTTGGTTTTTTGGGACCATATCGGCTGTTACAATGACCGTTAAGGCCGCTATGGGGCATAATGACCGTTACCCCTGTAATGGTCGAAAAACTACCAGTTTTTTTCTATTTAAATCAATTTTTCTCATTTTTTTCACTTTTCTCATTCCAAAAACTCTCCTAGATCATTTTACAATAGATTTCGACCACTCTTACTATAGTTTTTAAGATTAAAACCATAGATTGAAGTGATTTGACCAAATAGAAGTCCCGATAGCCTTTTTTTTTTTAAATGGAAAAATAGTATTTGTGCCTTTTTTTTTAATTTCTAGTTCTAATGCTTGATTGTGATGTGTAAACATTAGATATATATAATCATGTTCACGATTTCACTAGACGGGTTGATACAACACTCTCACCAAGGAGTGGACCGTTAAACAAAAAATGAATACATATTTGGAATATTTACAATATTTCGGATTTTCTAAATATTATTTTAAAAAATTTCGAGCAAAAGAAAATTTTCAACAGCTATTGAGGTTGTAACAGTCGTTACGCACCCGTATTGGCTATTACGGTTGATGCCCATATTGGTATTGGTGGTGAGTGTTACGGCCACCGTTACTAATACGGAGTACCTTGGTTTGAACTCTAAATATTAGTTATTTATAACTTGTAGTGAATCTTACCAATTAGGCAAACTTGTGATATTATTGGACTAATGTTCTAGCATGATCTTATGAGAATTGACCAATCCCTCTCGCCCATATCCTAAGAATTTGGATTTAGTCTATAACGGCTAGGATAGTAATGCAAACTTTCAAATAGAACGTAGCACCAAAAGATGGACTCAGGAATAATGGAATGGACTTGGATTGGTTGGGAGCCAAAAAAAAAAACAGAGATGCTAAAATAGTGACTTCTAGTAGAGTTGTCAACGGGACAGGTTTGGCCAAACTAACCTCTATACAAGCATGGCCCTGCAAACCGAACCTAGGTTGGAGCCTGTCTAGGGGCCATGATGGGCCCAAACAAATGTGCCCAAGCCTGGCCACCCAGTTTTGTGCATGACCTGGGTTGGTCATGAAGTGTGCCCCATCATGCATGATGTATTACACCCAGTGTTCGAAGTATCAGTATTGCTACAAGTTTCGCTGGCTAGGGATACGGAAACAATATCGATATCGCCGATAATAACGCTGATAATCAGAAATGCAGGGAAACATGGGAAAACGGTGTAACTTTCAGTGAAATTTTAGGAGATGTTAAAATAGACATGTTTGCATATTTAGAAAAAAAAAAAAATTGTAAAAAGAATGCATACATAACAAGTTTCCATTTAGTGGGGCCTTAAAAGTATGTGTTGTTGTAAGAAATTAGTCCAACCATTCCATCCGACCTATTTAATCATCCAACCTTCCATCCAAACATCCATCGATATTGCAAAATATCAACAACACATGATATTTCACCAAGAAATCATCAACAATTGGAAAGGAAACGAAAGATTGTGGTCTCAATATCCCGCATGTAACGATATCAATAATATTGAGATATTATCAGTATTATCAATGACAAATTGAACACTACATACAATCATGTGCCCATGAAAAAAAAAAATTGAAATAAAAATTTACTATTAAAATATCGTCGATACACTTATGATACAAGCATTACCTAGAATTTTCATAGTCGAAAATATTGGCGATACATTGGCGATATTGATGCATTGCCAATACAAGCAACACCTAGAATTTACTTAGTTGAAAATATTGGCGATTACATTAGCGATATTGATACATTGGCGATACTTAGCGATACATTGCTAATACCTGGAATTTCTAATACTACTAGCGTTATCAGTATCGCTACCAGTGTTCGAAATATTGGTATCGCATTACGTATCACACTCTTGAGATACGGATGCATATCGGTTATCGCATGGGATATATCGGTTGTATCGCGTAATGAATCGTTGTTATTGGAAACATAGGGAAACATTGGGAAATTGGTCGGATTTTTCAATGAAACTTTGATGATTGTTAAAAATAAGACACCAATACACACTTATAAATCAAAACATTATAAAAAATAAAATAAATAAATAAATAAAACAAGTGCACATAATAGGTTTTCTTTGTATGAAATCCTAATCTATGCGTTGTGTAATTGAATCGATGCAAGTATATTCAAAGTCTATTCATATAATTTATAAATGTTAGAAGACGTGTGGAAACACAAGCAATACATTCAAAATCAAAAGAAGAATCACTAGATCAAGTTACATACATGTTTTATTTTATATTTGGACACAAAGATTGCAACTGATATGTGAGAAATTGAGAAATTTTGATTTTTTTTTTTTTTCAATTTTCCGCGACTTGGCCCATCTCCTCAAAATCGAAATTCTCAATACATGATTTTTCATGCAAAACATGAAAAATTAACAATTTGACACTGATTTAACATGATTTACATAAGAAAAAAAAAAAAAATCGAAAATGTTCACCCAATCGAACATGTGGGATATATCGCACTACTTGTGCATTTCATATCGCACATGTGGGATACAAGATATATCGTGGGATATATCGGCCGATATCATCGATACTTAAAACACTAATTGCTACCAGTGTTATCGGTATCGCTGAGCTGGAGATAAAGATAATATCAGAGATGATTCGAACATTGATTACACCAATGCCCTTGAAATCCTAAACGAACTGGGCCAGGCCAGGCTCGGTCTAGGCTAAGGGACTCTTAAATGAAGCACGGGCCCAGCCTGGTTATTAAATGGATTTAAATTACATGCCCGAGCCCTGCTCACAGTCATAGCATTCCACCCCAAATGGCGCAAAGTAGGCTAGGTCTAAGAGCCCGATAGCCATCCCTATCCATTGACAACCCTAATTTCCAGGTGGCAACTTGGTGCCTTCTTAAACATTTTAAATGATCTGTAGCTCAAGATATACAACTATTGTTTCTATTATTTTTGCTTCAAGATTTTGTTGTTTCAACATCAGAGAGAAAAAAAGCCTTAGGGAGAGGGGGTAAAACCCTTCTTCTTTATATTAAGTGATGTCCCAAATTACTTAAAATACCCTTGGAACTAAAGGCAAAAGAGGAAAAACAAAAGAAAGAAAAATAATAAGAGTAATAAGAGGAGAATAAAAGATGGCCCATGGTCCGGAGAAAGAAGGCCCACGATCTAGAGTGACGGCCTACGGTTCAAAGATATATGTGTCTAGACCCCCCTCTCAAGCTAAGGCATAGATATCAATCATGCCTAACTTACCAAGCATACGTCATCCAACTTTAATGGTAAGAGCCTTAGATTATGGCTATTTATCAATGGCTAGAAATTTTTGTCAATGGTATGGCCCACCTAATGAGTAGATATGGATTATTTTTGCACTAGGTGGCCCTCAGATTGGGACTAATCTATTGGAAAGGTTAGATTTCACATACACTTAAATCAGTTGGAGGTAATTTGTTGGGTCGACCGTAGCTTATGTTCCAACCAATTTGACTTGAAAACTTCTCCTTTTAACTTATACAATGCTCTTGTGGTGCATGAAACTTGATACACATACACTCTGAAATCTGTATAGTGGCATGTATTAAATCAAACTAAACCCATTAAAATGTGGAGCCCACCATTGTTAAGTCATAATTCCAAAATCAGATTGTTCGAGTGATCATAACCATTGATTTGAGGGCACTTGTTTATTTAAATAGGACCATTGGATTTTATTTTTTTAAAAAATTTTCATTCTCCAATAAGTGTACACCAATATAATAATCCAATGGTGAAATAATCATAATTTGGAGCCCATTGTATTAATGAGATGAGTGTCGTAGACTGCATGATTTTCGAGTCAATTTTGGGGCACTCGAGTGGTCCCCAAATCAGCAACACTATTTTTCGAAATTTAATTATATTTTTTTTCTTTAAAATTTCTTGGGGAGAATGATGTCAAATGCTTAGGAATATGCATTAATAGCATGAGTGCTATAGATAGATTGCATGAATTTGGGGTCGATTTGGGTTATTCAAGTGGTCCCCCAAATGGGTGACATTATTCATTCAAATTTAAATTAATTTTTTTCTTAAAATTGCGTAGGATGAATGATGTTAAATGCTTAGGGATGTGCTTTAGTGGGATGAGTATCATATCTTGCATGAATTTTGGGTCGATTTGGGGTATTCGAGTTGTCCCCCAAATCGGTGACATTGTTTATTTGAAATTGAAATTTTTTTTTTTTCTTAAAATTAATTGGGAAATGATATTAAATGCTTAGGGATGTGCATCAATGGGATGAGTGCCATAGCTTGCATGAATTTTGGGCCAATTTGGGGTTAGTTTAAGCCTGTCAGGTTCATGAAATCATTAGATAACCCGAGATAGCATTCTCACCAAAGAGTGGACCGTTACGCCATCATAAACATGATAATAAAAATAAAATAAAATAAATTAAAAAGAATATAGCTGATGCACGTATTGGTTTTGATCAATGTTTTAAATAGCGGAAGCGTGATGCGTAGCGCTCAACCCTCTATAGCATGTAGCGTAAATATGTAGTGTGTAGCGTAAGCTACACGATACTTCTATTTTTTAATTTAAAAATATGACAAATATAATAAATAGTGAAAAAAAAAAGAAAAAAAATATATATATAAATGCATAAAAGATGATTCATTTTATCAATTATAAGCATGTTCAAAAAAGTTATTAGTTATCATTTATCAAAAGACGATCCACATATATAAGCCGAATCAAATAATTATCACATCAACAACTTTCTAAGCAAACCACTTTAATTAATAATGTCTAATTGAAACCATAAGTCACAATTATGAAAAGAAATAAAAATCTCATAGGTTAAAAAGTATCAAGTACAATACAAGTGTCACATTTCTCAACATTAGAAACAAAGAAAACCTGAAAAAATAATAAAAAACTAAAATAGTAAAAAAATACATTGTAGCTTACGCTACGGACGCTACCCGCTATGTAGCTGTAGCGTACGCTACGACCCCTGTAGCGTATGCTACAAGGGATTTACGCTATTTGGGACGCTACGTAGCGCTACGGCCACGCTACACTACGTAGCGTACGCTGCCACTACGCTACGGGCGCTATTTGAAACACTAGTTTTGATAGGCACCGATACACCCAGCGCAACTGATACGGCATACCTTGGCCTTGGCCTGCTATTGACTTGCAGCCTTCGTATAAGGTAGGCCTTAGCTTGGTTGTTGTCTTGGCCTGTAGTATGGCTATTGCCTAGCTAGCCTTGGTTTTCAGTTGGCTTACAGCCTAGCTATGTGCTTTTGTTGTTGCGTTGGCTAGCACTATGCCACACTTGTGGTTGGTGTACTTGTCATAAATTTCTTTGGCTTGCACACTGCCTTGTTGCCCCCATGCCATTGCTTCCTTTTTATTTTTTTTTATTTTCATGCATACTTACATATATACTTGTTAAAAGTTGCAATATATTAGATACTAGTTTTATGAATTATTTCCTGTGAGAGGTGCTCCAGCAATGCAAATTATAGTGCTCCTAGTTGCATTTAGTTGCATTGGGGCACTTGGAGTGTTCATTATCTAGATTTTTCATTAGGTCCAAAGCACATTTCATGGGCAATTAATGCAGGGGCATTTTCACACCGAGCTCGAGTGGGGTAGCCTGTAGGATGCGAGGACACACTCGGGGTAGGCGGCCCGTGTGAGGCAGGTGTCTCATGAGAGGCGGGCCCCACCCGTGTGATTCAGGTGGCTCGTGTGAGGCGGTACCCATGTGATTTGGGGCCTACGAGGGGGGTTCGGCCAAGGTCCTAACCCATGAGATGTGGGGCCTGGGCTACGAGATAAAAAGATTAATTCGCCATGCTCTAACAGTTCGAGCTTTTAGAGTAAGTGGTTAGTTGTCCTGCATCAGCAACCATGCAATTGCAAGCATCGCACCAATTTGATAAATATTACCCATTTGATTAATGGCCTTAATATGGATTGGTCAAGATCATTTAGACAAAAATAGGTCCAATCAACAGTTTGATCCATCTATTTGTTAGAGACCATCATGGATTGCTTATGATTCTGAAGAATCACTTTTGTTAGGCAATCATATCCATCCCATCCAAAGGCTTGGAAAAACGATGGCTATAAAAATAAGACCAAATCAAGGATGGATTGGATCATCCAATCGGTGTATTTTTGCCAGGTAGCCTGAGAAATATGTTCTGGACTTGACAGTTCAGATAATTGTTCGGACTGTCTAACTGAACTTAGGAAAGCATTTTTTATTTCATGTAACGTGTATCATTCACAAATATACTAGTACAAAATTTATGATTTGTCATTTGTGTAGGTTCAATTTAGAAGGCCAAGTGGTATTTTGACAAGAGTCTTAGCTTGGTGTAATTCATTATTTTCAGAGTCTTACATTTTGATTAATTTTAACTGAGCTGTGTACATCGGTAATCTTAGACATTGAAGCCTTGCACTAGCTCATGTTCATCTTTTGTTTTCAACACTCTCTTTTCATGTCTTCTTCATTTGTATTTTGGAACAGGACCATAATAAAGATTTCATAGTTCAATTCCCAGATTTTGATCCATCCTTGAAGTCACACTCCAATAGTTCTAAAGAAGTCCAGTTGCAAAATCTGTCTATTCGAGATAGAACTAGAAGATTCTCCTTTCGAGAAATGAGCTCTGATTTGCCTCAGCCACATTTATGGTACTCCACAAAGGAAGTAATCCATGCCTTGCGGTTTTTAATTGAAGCAGGCAATGATCTTGCAGGAAGTACTACATACAGGTAAAAGCCTAGGTGCAGTTATGCTTTGTTATAATTTTGAACTCACTTAACTTCGAAAAGCACATATTGTATGCTTATCTATTTTCGAATACTGTGGTTGTTACTCTAGTCCATGGTGTTGAGTGTCACAGAAACCTTATCATCTCATTCTCTGTGGTTGTTACTCTAGTCCATGGTGTCGAGTGTCACAGAAACCTTCTCATCTTATTCTTACTTGATCCCTTATATTTTTGGCATAACCTATTATCGTGCCAACTGATGCAGCCAAATGTAGACTAGCAACTCTGATCATAAGAATAGTTTCTTTTTTCATATCAGCCCCTGACTTTTCCAGTTATTCAAACATCACCCACCATGACTTGTGTTAACTTTTTTGCCTTCAACTGTGATTGACTAGCCCGTTAACATTCATATGACCCTTTTATTCCTGTTATGGCACTGCTCTCCAACACTCTTCTCTATCTTCTGTGGCCATTATTTGAATAGCCCCCACCATGACTTCTGTTAATTTTTTTCCCTTAACTCTGGTTGACTAACACATTTACATTTCATATGACCATTTTACTCCCGTTTTGACACTTCTCTCTAACACTCTTCTTTCAACCAATCATGATCATCATCATCTAAGCGTTACCCCAACTAATTGGGGTCGGCTACATGAATCCTTTTCCGCCATTCCACTCTTCGCCCAACCCATCTTCTCCCAAATCCTCATCTTTTATGGCTGTTATTTGAACAGCCCCCACCATGCCTTCTGTTAATTTTTGCCTCAACTGTGGTTGACTAACCCCTTAACATTTCATATGACTGCTTTACTCTTGTTATGAAACTTTTCTCTAAAACTCTTCTCCCAACCCATCTTCCCCCAAATCCTCCTCTCCAAATCTCTTGGTTTTTTTTTTTTTTTCTTTATTTTCACAGCCTTGGAAGTAGGAACCTCTGAGGCGGTAAGGTAGGGTAATGCAAGGCAAATGGGAATCGAAGCCCGGATCAATCCCACGTGCTCACCAAACCTCCTCTTCCCTCAGCCAGGTTTGGCGAACAGCTCATATATGCCCATATTCCACCTTCATGCATGCCCCCACATCCACTCAATCACCATATGTGTGCATTGCACCATTCGGTACACAACATCACCACCACCATCCCTTCCCTCGTGCAAGAAAACATCTGCTCCTCCTTGGCACACAAAGATCCTCCAAAGCATACATCTTCTGATTAAAACCGCGTTTGGATGGTGGTGAAATGGAGTTTTAGCTGGGATCGGATGTCCAATAGGATGGCAATGAGGCTGTTGGAGATGAGGGGTATGGAGGGATTGTTCAACGTGTCATGCTGGTTGTTGTCTTTACTGAGGATCTTGGTTAGAGGATCAAACGATGTTGGATTAGAGAAGATGGGGACGAGGGGAGTCACAAAGTGGATAATGCTTGAGGGTTTCTCCTTGCATTTGTTGGGGGTTTTGATTTGAGAAGTATAGGAGCATTTGTTTTGGGGGTTTGTTGTATGGTTTGATGAAAGGAGGGTGGAGAATTTGATGAGGACTTTTCGTTTGGTTTGATCAAGACAGACTTATGCACTTATACACATAATTGCAACTGAATTAAACTGTCCAACTTGTAGGACCACTTAGATGGGCCATTAACAAACAATTACACTAAACTGATGTTCTAAGCAGCCAGTTAGTGGAATCAACGACAATTGAATTGTGAAAGTCTATGATCTGGCTTCAACGAGCAAATGTCCATTAATCAGTGGTAAGAGTGGTTTATTCAATCTTATTTTAGGGTGATGACCTATCTATAGTGGTTCTTAATGAATACATGTGTATGAAGTATGAACCATCACACTTTGCCAAAGTGTGATATAACTCCCAACTAAAAATGGAAACGTGGGAGTGGGGTTTGATATGGGGAACACTACAGACATAAGCATGCTGTGAGAATAAAGAGGTGAATCCCAGTACACATGCCAATATGGCAGACATGCAAGATCCATGCCAACCCTTAAATGGGGCCAACTGTGAACCCTTCAGCATTTCGCACTTTATATAGTAATAGGCCACCTTGATACATAACGAACCATTCGACCATACATTTCTTCTAGTTTTAGATGAGTTCTTGGGTGATTTGCATGTGAGAGTAACGCCCCAAAACCCAACACCCGAGTATTGGTGACTTAGATCCCAAATTCAAGGGCGTTAGCTAAATAATGAACGAATGCTTCTTTATAACATAGCATTTTTTACATTGCGCATTCGCATGGTATGGTATACATCACAAAAAGGTGAAATAAATTGAACTTTGAAAATAAAATTCTAAACATCAAATAAATCAACTAACTTGTCCACTACTAGGGACTTATTACAAAATTAAACAATCCATCAATTATCAAAGTTCTACTAGAGTACAAATCTAACTGTTCCATGTCTAAAAACTCTGTTGCAGCCCCTCCACTCGATCAATTCTTCAGGCGCAACGTAGCATTTTTCAGGTCCTGCATCACCTGTTGTTGTTTTTAAACATCCGGATGGTGAGTGGCTAGCTAAGTAAAAACTTTCCCCCAAGATTACACATCCATCATCACAGTCCAGTATAGTTCACAAATATAAAACAAAGCAAATACAACGTTCATGTCACAATGCAAATCTTGATTAATGCATGAATGCACATCAACTTGGGGATGCACATCCAACTGGCAGTGTGAGTAAAACCCACGATGTAAGTCAACTCTGCAAGGGATGCACATCCAACTAGCAGTGTGAGTAAAACCCACGATGCAAGTGAACTCCGCAAGATTATCCGAAAATCAACAAAGGAACTCCGGCGTCACTCAAAAATCACAAGTGAACTCCTCAAGATGATCTGAAAATCACAAGTGAACTCGGGCATCACTTGGAAATCATAAAAGAACTCCGCACAATGATCCGAAAATCAACAAGTGAACTCCGACGTCACTTGAAAATCACAAATGCCATGAATGCATTATTAGGCAATCCTTTATTAGTCCGTTTTACAAAAAACCAATTATGGAAACCATTTTCACTTAGTGGCCTTTTGAATCACCATACCACTCGGAAATCACAAGTGAACTCCGTACACTGACCTGAAAATCACAAGTGAATTCCGGTGTCATCCAAAAATCATAATTAAACTCCGCGAGATGACCTGAAAATCAACAAAGGAACTTCGGCGGCACCTAGAAATCACGAGTGCCATGATTGATAAGGATAACCATTGAAAACACAAGTCCATACATAAACCAATGGGCTCGTCATCCATACCACTTAGGCATCAAATAAGTGACAAAGTGACATCCAAAATCATACACCATCATGATATTAAGTCCATAAACAATATAGGTGTATTATCAACGATCCAACAAGGTGTATTATCAACCAAACACGTGCGTAATAGGCTCATCACAGATCTTGGTCCTTATAGGCCCACCAAACGTACAGTTGGATCGTTAAAAGATATATTCAATTCATTACTTTTGGATCGAATGGTCATAAGCCGTTAGATTGAAATTAACTGTCATCTCACCTTTAAAGTCACAAATCAATGGTTTACATGTTTCCTTGAGATATCTAGTTGTGGATGTACGGTTTGCCCCTCGATCTATCGGTTAGATCGCCTTTTGTTGGGCAAAGGCATATTGGGTGGGGTGTGCCTGCGATTACAGAATCATTTTTGAAATTTAGAAAGTGTAGAATTCTCCCAATATAATTTGGGGCTTTGTAAATAGGTCTAGATGTGCCCAATTGTGAAATATAAACCATTAGATTTGTCATAGATTGGTCGTAGATCACAATGGTGGTTGTTAAGTGAATTTTGGATGAGTCATCCAACTAATGTGATGCAAAATCCAATGGACGGTGGATTTTGTGAGTTAGGTCCTGAAACTGATAATGCACGGCTCAATTGGTCTAACAGGGCATTGTCTAAAATTTCATCGCGATCGGGTTCCTAGAAATAGTACTAAAGTTTGGTATTGGGTATGGGACATTTATACCACAGAAAGCTATGGATGATCAATGGTGTATTTGTACTGATTAGAATTTGATTTCAACAGTATAAAATATTCATCTATATATCAGGATCATGATCGAATGTTCAAATTTGCTTATGATTGGGTCTAAAGGCTTAAATCACCTTCAAGGTCAATTTCATGATGATGTGATGGTCCAAATCAAAAAGTAACGGTTGGATAGCTTTAACTGTCTATAAGGATTCTTCTTGACAGTTGGATCACTTTATGATTAAGTACACGGGCTGATCTTGAGGTCGATTATATGAATGGCCTAAATCTATGATTAGGTTGAAGGATTGAATACATTGGTTTAGGACAAAATCGAGGGATTGGTTCATCTTAGTAATTGGACCGATATCACATGCCTCAATGAGCTGATTTAGATCGTGTGTTGAATAACCATTAATGGTGTAAATCTACGCTAAGAAATCGAGGGTTGATCAAAGGCAGATTGATCTCAAACTTTACGGGTACGTTGTGGGTTGTCATAACCTAAGATCAGGTGGTTAAGATGGGCGAATTATGAATAATTGGGCAATGATGTGTAATGTAGGTTATGTGTGTTCCCACACACATGCACTAAATCTGATTTAGATTGTAACACCCGAGAACTTTCAATACTTGGATATTGAAAAGTTCGAGGTGTTACAGTCCACCCCCTTAAAAAGAAATTCGTCCCCAAAATTCAAACACTCTTACCATGCATATGAGCGAGGATATTCCACTTTGCGATGTCTAAATTTCAATTGTGTTCCTCATGAGGTAGATTTTCTGTGTACAAGTGCATATAGCCGACTACACGAACTTAGGTTGTTACATTCTTCATTTGTGCCAAAAGAGATTGAAGGTGAGATTAGCAGTACGTGACAAAACATTGTGAGATTAGGACCATTCATCAAAGAGGACTTATATGATCCACAATCTGTCTTTGCATAGTTTATGCAAGTTCCCAATGCTAACAAGTGGGGCCATGGTTAGATAATCCAGACCATTGATCTGTTGTATCCCACCATGGATGGACTGTACCAAAAAAAAAAAACCTCTTTTATAGGACAACCATAACATTTCAACAAGCCCATAGATAAACAGCTAAGAAGAGAAATACAACAATAGCCCACATTCATGTTGAAGATCTTTCAACATGATATATTTCAGAGCACGGTCCATCCATGGTGGGATTCAACAGGCCAATAGTCTGAATTATTAAACCATGGGGCTGACTTTTAAGAATCTGAATCCCTCATAAACTGTGGTAAGATGTGGGTCATGTATCTTATGTGGAAAAACCCTCGTTGTGGCGATGGTGGTTGGTTCGGAGTTATGAGGAACAACATGGATAACCAGGTGCCTTTACTTCAGAGATCATAAATAGCACTCAGTCCAATGCTAAATGGTAAATGGTAAGTCAAAAGCTACTTCCATCCAGATTTCTAATGGAAACATGACTCACGGGTCTTTTCGGACAATTTTTGCCACACAATTATTGACACTGCAAGAGCTCTATTATCATAATGAGAAAAGGTAGCGACTGATATGAAAAGAAAAAAAAAAAAGAAAAAGCTCCAAATAGTAATTAGAAGAATTATAAGGTCCTGAGCCTGTGGGCATGTGGCATCCTCCAGCCTTGTTTGTAGAGGTGGCCTTATATCTAGTGATCCAGACCATCGATCTGATGGATTCCATCGTGGCTGAAACAATCCCAAAACTCTGGTTGGAAGATATTAGCAATCCAATCTTTAGCTCTTTTTTTTTTTTTTTAAATATTCAACCTGGAATGCTCTTGTATTCTGTGTTTGTTAAACCATCTATTTTCAAGCCATATTGAAGTGTAAGTATTGTCCCAAGGATACTATACAATATCATCAGGTCGAGGATCACATAATTCTTCTAATACTTACCAACTTTGTATTTCGTTGACTAGTGTTTAGTAGTTCCTAGTAAATAAGAAATATGGGTTACTGGAATTTTCAAAACTTCTCTGATGTTGCTTGTGATTATCAGATATGACTTGGTTGACCTCACACGGCAAGTATTATCAAAGTACGCAAACCAGGTTTACTTGGATGCTTTGACTGCTTTTCGACAGAACAATGCCAATGCTTTAACTCACCAAAGCCGAAAGTTCGTCGAGCTCATCAAGGATATTGAAACTCTTCTAGCTTCTGATGACAATTTTCTACTGGGCACATGGCTCCAAAGTGCAAAAAAACTTGCAACAAGTCAGAGCGAGACGAGGCAGGTGAGATGAGAGATCTTGCTTCTCAATTAACCTTACATGAAGAATTTTATTTTTTTAATCTAAACTCTTCCTTTTTTCAGTATGAATGGAATGCAAGAACACAAGTGACAATGTGGTTCGATACCACCAACACCAACCAGAGTAAACTTCATGATTATGGTAATATTACTTGTTTTAATTGTGACAATACCTGAAAGAGAAATGCTATTATGATGAGCGCTTCATTGAAGTTCTATTGATGCAGCACCACCATATACGTTGCTAAGTTATTGGGACTATTGATACGGGGATCACCGCATGGACTATGTACAAAAAATTGCAGTGATTTGACAACACTGACCATTCAAGTGTTGATATTTTGCTTGTTGAATGTGGACCTTTGCCATCCCCTTTTAGGTCTCTCCCCCTCTCATTTGCCATCTCCTTTAAACATTGGATGGCTACTGAAGTCCACCTTGCTTTGAGACATGGCCTATCCATGTGATTATCAACAAAACCAAAGGTCCTGATGACCATACTCAAATGCCATGAGTTCAAAAATAAATAAACATTTGAGTGCACACTTCATGGAACTCTGTGAAGCATGTGCATCATGGTAAACTTCCTCATACTTGAAAATTTACAATTTTTATGTTGTTGGTGATCTAATCTCCCTTTTCCTTTATGCTATGCTGTGATCAGCAAACAAATTTTGGAGTGGACTATTAGAGAGCTACTACCTGCCGAGGGCTTCATCCTATTTCAGTCATTTATTGACAAGTTTGAGAGAAAATCAGAGCTTTCAAATGGAGAAATGGAGAAGAGAGTGGATTTCTTATTCCAACAAATGGCAAGCGGGCAGTGAGCTTTACTCAGTGAAGGCTCAAGGCAATGCCATTGAAATTTCAAAAGCATTGTTCCAAAAATACTTTGGCTGAAAATTGGAGTCCCATTCCTAAGAATTTTAGAAAGGAAAAAAAGAAAAGAAAAGAACAGACTGTATGTGCTAACAATGTTGATTAACATTGTAAGGATGAGTACAACTCGACATGCTCGATATCCAAACATTGCCACATTGTCAATTGAATTTTCTTAATCCCACATGGAGGTTTGGATGTACAAGGTATACTTTTCCCAAAATTTCACTTAGGGAGTGTCTTTAGGGGTATAAAAAATTCAAAATAACTATGTGCTCATTATTATTGTCATGCATGTTTCGACAGTGTATCATCTAGTGTTCAAAGTGTCAGTATTATTACAGGTGTCAAGATTACGGACACAAACATGTATTGATATCGTTTACACTATTGCCAAAAAATATCATAGAGGGAAACATTGGGGGAAAGGGTAGAATTTTTCAGTGAAACATCTGGAGAGATTAAAATACACGTGTTTATACATTTAGTAATCAAAATATTACAAATATATATATATATATATATACATAATAAGTTTCTATTTAATAGGAGCCTAAACCATCTTCTCTCGGAAAATACAAATGCAAATATAACTAAAATGAGTTTGTATCATTTGAGTACCATACAATGCAAGTTATAAAACATTAAAAAATTTTAAAAAATTAAAATTTTTTTTTTAGAAAAATTTTGTCAAAATCACCTAAACAACAAACTCTAACTCTCTCTCTCTCTCTCTCTCTCTCTCTCTCTCTCTCTCTCTCTCTCTCTACTTGGTGTTTCAGTATCATTAACCGGACGATACCGATATTATTGGTGATATTATCGAATATCACTGATTAATTGGAACATCGGTATCATCATCATCATCTATGCCTTATCCAACTGATTGGGGACCCACTACTGAATCCTATTCCACCATTCCACTCTATTAAGGGCCATAACTCCAGATAGATCATAAGAAGTTATGGAATAAGTTTGACATCTGTTATCAGTCTGACGCAACCCTCCTTTATCTGGGCGTGGGACCAGCGATGAGAGCACTTATCGGGCTTTTATGTTTTGATAGTGTATCTTAGGTGGTAAGACTTTTATGTGGACTTTTTCAAGTATATACTCTGATTGTACCAGCATGCTCAACGTATAAGGACTTGGAATAATAGTCTCCAGCTTGAGAGTTTAGTTCTTTAGGGCATAAGCTCTCGTAAGGCATGACCTGTGAATGAATCTTGGTTGCAGCAAGGTGGTGGTTCCAAAACTCTACTGACCAAAAAGGAGAAAAAAGAAAGAAGAAAAAGAAAAGAACAATTTGCACACCTATGATTTCATTCCCCATAAAACCGCTATATTAAGAAAATTAAGATATGTGGAGGATTAACTAAAGAAAGCTTAAAATGCAAATAACCGTTGAAGACTCCTTTTGTGTAGTTCTTTTTAACAGTAACAGTTTATCTTCCTTTCTCAAGTCATTCTACTTTTTTTTTTCTTTTAGATATTTCTCAACTTATTCTACTAACAATGGAAAAAATATATTTCAATTTATGCATAAGAATACAATCCCTATAGACTCATTCAGTGCCACATGCCTGTTTTTCACTGACATGTGTATCTATGCTGAGAAGATTAATGGTGGCAAATGAGATCATAGTTAAGATTGTCACGTTCCTAAATCTAGTGTTGGTAATCCATGATTACTATACACCGAATTTTGGTTGACAGCCTCCGTAGAACTCCAATTTTGGGACTTTCAACTATCACATACTAAGTCCCATAAGTGGGGCTCCATAAGAAGGATTTCTAAAAGTAAAGACGACAAACACGTATCATTTCTCAAAATTTCATCATATTCAACATGTGTTACTGTGTACAACTGAGCACATCAAGGCAAAACCAAAACATAAACCATGTCATATTTATTATACCTGATGTACATATTCAGGGTATTACAAAAAATATATATACATTGATATGTACAAAACAAAAAAGACAACTGGAGTCTGTAGCCTCTACTCCTGCAGCTCCCTACTCTTACCTGTAAAAAAAAATGGAAAGGAAAGCTTGAGCTACTAAGCTCAGTGAGTGCGTGTGTGCAGTGAAAATGTATGTTTCATGGCATGCTCATATAATGCACATGCCTGTTAGACCGATAACAATAAAATAAAGATACAATGCATTATGTTACTTTTTATGTTCCAAATCATTTTTATATACAGAGGTGGGACTTCTACCCACTTGTAACATACATACTCTTTCAACGTTTCCACAACTTTCCACATTTTCCAATTGGATCACAAAGGTCTGAAACAGAGGTGAGACTCGCATATGATTGCTACCCACTTGTATAGGTTTTTTCCACCGTGGTCAACTACAGAGGTGGGACTATATAGTTTACGGGCCGAACTAGTCTAACCCACTTGTGTTGAACCTCACTATTTGCCTAACAGCGAGAAGTCATAAGTCGCCTGACAAAACGATAATGGACAATTTACGAGCTCATCACATACAACTTATCTTTGTTTGCCCATAAGCAGATCAGGTTAAACCTCTCAACCAATCGACACGTGTCAGTGGGAGTCGCTGCCTACTTTGGTATTTCGACATTTCAGCGCTCTGTTCTTCCACCCGGTCTAGGCATTGGTTACTCTCAATGGTACCAATCGGGGTTTAGGGACTTTCACCCATGGACCTTTTAATCATTTCCTGTTGAATTATAGATTTTCCGGTGTGGTGTCCAACTCAAGTCATAACCAAGTATGTTTTATCGCATTTACAATCACCGTATGCCTGAGTCCACACACAATCACAATATATCATGTTTTTCAAGGGAAGCATAAGATGACCTTCCTCATATGGTCTCCTCATGAATTTAAGTTTCTCATAGGGTAGACACATCGTGTGTCGCAACACAACCCACTATAATTACCATACCATGATATGAATCAGTCACTCTCCAACATACAATGATACAACAACTATGAACCATGCATATAATATGCACATGACTTAACCCATCTAAATCCAATCTGAGATTCATTTTAACTATAAGACTTCATGCCACAAGTATGCTTTTTCTCAAGAGTTAACTACATCAAAAGGAGGAATGATAGCTCTTTCAAACATTTTATCAAACAAGTAGCTGGAGGAAAGTCTTGGTCACACGGATAAGGTTTTCAAGGAAAATCCAGCAACAACTTACTCCAACTAAATCAGAGAATCCAACAATAGGGTTTTCAAGGGTTTTCAAGGAAAATCTAAGTAAATCATAAAATCCAGCAATAGGGTTTTCAAGGGAATTTCCAACTAAACCATAAAATTCAGCAATAGGATTTTTAAGGAAAACCCAACGCATATATATGCATGCTCCTAATCTATACACTCACCTGTAACTATCAGAGGATTGGCTCTCAAACTCATATTTTATTTCTTTTTCTTTTTCTTCTTCTTCTCAACTTCAAACTCAATAAGAAAGAGAGTGCTTGAAATGGGTTGTTGAAAGAGGGTTTTTATATTTATGGACTTGAAATTGGTTTTAAAATTAGTTTTTTGTCTAAAAAGAAGATTTGGGAGATGTTTTGTGATGTTTTTGAGAAGTGTATGTCACGCCCCAAACTCGGAAACTGGGCTCACAAAATTCCCGATCGCCGAATCCGGCGCCGACAGCCTCCGTAGAACCCCATTTTCGGCTCCCAGCGCCCATACGTCAGGTTCCGATCCTGGGATGCTACAAGGAGGATTTCTAATAATCAATTTGATTCGTAATGAGCATAACCACAAGCATAACCCACGAACAATAACCACAAGAACACCATCACAAAATTCACTATGATCAAAAACTTTGAGTACAAGGTGTAAGGAAGGGAAATACAATATACTGGAAATAACAAAAGCTCCAAAGGCTCGTCTGCATGCTCCAACTGCGGCGAGACTACGGCTGTGTCCTGGCGTCACCTGCACGCATCAATCGTGCATAAGCTTATGGAAAGCTTAGAGGGTGGTGTAAGTGTGTGCGCAATATGAGCGTGCTCAGAATGCAGGGTCAGAGTAATGCGGAATCGTGCTGATGAGTACATGAATGCAGTCAGCTGTACCAAGGCTATGCGGTACAGAATATAAATGATATCGGTCATATCAAGGCCATGCGATGCATAATGCAGCTCAAGCATGTCAATCCTCATGTCAATACAGTTATCAGTCTGGATAATCACCGGGGTCTAGTACACTCTATGCCAGCTTGCCGTCCCTATCCTGACGCACAACTAGAAGAGCGAAAGAGACCTCACTATCCGCCTACCAATATCGGGCCCAGCTCGTCAATAGCGGACCGATTCCTCAAGCTGGTCAAACTAAACCTAGAAATTGCCCCCTCACTCAGGCGGGTAAGGTCACACCTCTTTCCAACCGACCACGACACAGTGGGAGACGCGGCCTCCTGGTATTCGGCCCTCATGCGCTCGTACATCCACTCGGTCTTGACGTTGGAGTCATCCTCTGGTACCATCGGGTTTAGGGATTTTCACCCAGGGACATCTATGGCGCCCATATGCTAGAACCAAACATTTTCGGTATCCAATCCAGCCACCCATGATGTGTCTGTGGAGGCTATGGCCCTGGTATTGCTAGGGCATACAGTAACTACAATCACACAATGCAAGTGCATGAGTCACACTACCAGTTATGCAACAGTCCTGCGTACACCATGCGCTCATGCAGGGCAACTCTGCCTATCAAGGAGCCCGTAACAATTTGCCCGAAGGCATATGCTATGATCAATCACCCCTCATCTCAAGCATGCATATGATGCGTATGATCATGAATCATGGGGCAGTACTATACTTATGGTATGATAATGGGCGTTGCTCGAAGTGAAGATGAGCCTAAACGGACTGCAGAGTACAAGTATGGGCCTATCAGTGGGCCTTAGGAAGAGTGACAATGCGGACATTTAACCGTCGTCACCTACAATGTGGACGTCAAACCAACATTGTCCCCAAGGCCCGACTCACCTTAAATATCATTAAATAAATCATGGTGGAATCACACATTGCAATGGACCAATATACATCTCATTAGGCCTCGACCCATAGTCCTCAGATACATCAAATGGGCCATCTCATATGGGCCTTATATAAATCAAGTGGGCCGCATTAGTGGGCCTTAAGTACATTACAATGGGCCATAACCCATGGGCCTTTAAATACCTCAAATGGGCCGAATCACATGGGCCTTATGTATATACCAAGGTGGGCCTCAACAATGGCACAAATACATTAATATGGGCCCCATCACATGGGCCTCACATATGCACTAAGGTGGGCCTAATCACATGGATCAAATGGGTCAAACCACCATTAAAATTTCCAAGGCCCGCCATAATGTATACAATATATAATATAATATATAAATGATATATATATATATATATATATATATATATATATATATAGGGAGAAGGTACAATGAGCTCGAGCTAACAATTAAGCTCCCTTGAGCTCAAGCCGAGTGGACCCCACGGCTAATGTTTGTCAAACATCTAACCCATCAGTCAGATACACCATCCCATCGTGGGCCTAGGTCTCAAAAATTAAGTCAATCCGTGACTTGTGTGGGCCACACCACATACAGAAGTGGAGAGGGGTCGTGCACCATTAAAACCTTCATAACCATTTTTGAGGGCCCACCGCGATGTGGTTTGCAAATCCAGCCCATCTATTATGTGTGTCCCACTTGAATGAGGGTTCAGACCAAGTTTCAGGCGCATGCAAAAACTCAGGTGGGTCCCACCGTCCACCGGACGGTGTGCATGAACACAAACACCACCGTGGGCTCCACCGTCCACTGGACGGTGGAGTACAGCACATACATTACAGTGGACTCCCACCGTCCGCCTGTACGGTGGGGATAAGACACGTACATCACTGTGGCTCCCACGTGGGGCCCACCATAAGGTTTACCTTCCATCCAATTCGTTCATAAGGTCACTCAGACCTGAAAGAAGGAAAAAAAAAAACAAATTCCAGCTTGATCCAAAACTTCTGTGGACCCCAAAAGAGTTTCAATGGTAAACGTTCACTCACACTGTTTCCTATGATGTGGGCTACTTGAGCCATGGATCAGGCTGATTTTCGGAGGGGACTCACCTCAGGGGGTGGTCCACCTCATGGACGGTGTGGATTGACTACATACATCAAGGTGGGGCCTAAACAAGTGGCCATTCTCCAAGGCTTGAGAATCAAGCCAACATTTGTGTTTTCCTTTCCAGCAACGTCCAGACGCTGGACGTTTTTAGGCTTAGCAACATATTTAAGGCGGGCCTTGTTTAGGTGGGCCGCCACATGATGGACGGTGTGAGTTCAACACAAATAAGATGGGCCCCACCCACGGACGGCTTGGATAAAATACTTATTTCATGGTGGAGTCCATACAAGTGGGCCACACAATCCTATCATCTCAAGAAAAGGAAAATGAAAAAGAGAGAGAGAGAGAGAGAGAGAGAGAGGTGGGACACACGTGTGATGGAGGGACCCCGACACTATGGGCCCTCCCTTGCATCCAATCATACATAAGAAAATTAATCAAAGTGGGCCATCGGCCACATCTTAGGGTCCAAAGTGAGATCCACACCATTGATCGGTAGGCCCCACTTGGCCCATCATGAAAACATAGAAAACTACCCTATCAAAGCACCCACCGGTTGATCTCTTCGGTTCGTTGGAACGCCACCCTCCTTGTGCTCCTCTTTGATGGTGGAGATGGGAAATGGATGGCTAGGATGATGGGTTTTGGAATGGGAATGGTGGGCTACAAATCACTTTTCTCTCATGGAAGGCTTGAACGTAGGATTTTTTCCTTGCTTGGGAATGTGGAAAAATGAGAAGGAGAGAGAGGGTTGTAAGGGAGAGTGAGTGATGTGAGGTGATGGATGTGGTACTTGACTAGGTATGGGTGTGTAAGAGAGAGGGTAAGAAAGAGTTGACTTTGGAGAGAGAAAGCATGGGTTGCTTGTACTTGACATTGAAGTGATTGATTGATTGATGTGATTGATTGATTGATGAGATTGATTTGATATTGTGTAGAGATTCTCTTGGAATTGAGAAAGCGCGGCGTTTCTTCGAAATAAACGCCGACTCACATCTTCTGGTCAGGGTATCGGATCGGTGCGTGAGTTGCGGGGTTGGAACCGCGGCGACGGTGCGGTCGCAATGATACAAGTCTCGGATTAAACCGACTCGAATCTAAAGGATACGACTTACGATCGATCGCAACATCGATTATCAGTCGCAGATTGTCGGACTTCGACGGAAATGATCGCAGGATTCATCGGAACAGTACGAACTAGGATACGGGTCTTACAGTGTAAGCTTATGGTAATAATATAACAATGTTATTTAAGTAATTTAAACTAAAGTATTCCAAGGATTTTAAAAACATCGAGGTCATTTGAGTTATTTTATCAAAATATACATTTGCGTATCTATTTGTAACTTACAATCCGGGTGTCCTATTGACATGTCGTTTTCGTTAGTAACTCCGTAACTCGACTCGGTAACAACGGTTAGGCTCTCGGACCTAACAGATTTTGAAAACTCGATGATAGGGCACAACCAGATAAAATAAGGACATAATTGTCATTTCTCAGATTGTTTAATTTTATGTCCGTATATTAGAATTCGAACATCGGGTTAAAATACGGCTTGCGGCTCGATAACAAAACAACATTATGATCAAGTCAAAACATTCTCGTGGCCAATGGACCTACAGTCAACGGCTATCCAATGTACGAAACAGATTTCGGGGCCTCGGGTCTTACAACTCTCCCCTCTTTAAAAAAAAAAATTTCATCCTCGAAATTTCAAAATATATCCGGTTATAACAGTACAATACAACAATAACCATATCATACTTATACGTACCTAGGAATCAAATAGATGAGAGTAACAACTGCATATCTCTACTTCCCGTTCCTAGGTTGCTTCTTCTACAGAATGATAACCCCATTTGACTTTAACTAAGGGGATGACTTTAGTACGAAGAACTTGTTCTTCTCTATCCACGATACAGAGTGACTGCTCGATATAGGATGCATCTTCCCGAACTGCTAAGGATTGTCAGTCAATAACAGGTGCTATTATCTTCGGATCACATTTACGAAGCATCGAGACGTGAAAAACATTATGAACTCCAGATAATTGGGGTAGCAAAGCGACGATAATCTACGGTGCCAACTCGTTCAACAATATCAAAGGGCCCTATAAACCTCGGGGCTAACTTTCCCTTAACACCAAATCGTACTTCACCTTTCACTGGTAAAACTCGAAAATATACACGGTCTGCCACGACAAACTCTAAGGGTCTACACCAACGATCTGCAAAACTCTTCTACCGACTTTGAGCTGTAAGCATACGTTGTCGAATAAGATCAATCTTTTCAGACATTTTCCGGACAACATCAGGATCTAAAAGACATCGCTCACCAATTTCAGTCCAACAACTTGGAACCTACAAGGTCTACCATATAACGCTTCATAGAGAGTCATGCCAATAGTTGCCTGAAAACTATTATTATACGCAAATTTTGTTAACGGCAAGTGGTCGTCCCAACTACCAGAGAAATCTAATGCACATGATCTAAGCATGTCCTCGAGAATCTGGTTAACTCTTTCGAACTGCCCATCTGTTTGTGGATGATATGTTGTGCTAAATCTTAAAGTAGTCCCCAATGCTTTTTGAAAACTCTTCCAAAACTTTGATGTAAACATCGGATCTCAGTCAGATACAATCGAAATAGGTACACCATGTAATCTAACAATATCGTTTATAAACAAAGTTGTGAGCCGATCTTTAGACCAAGAAATATAAATAGGAAGAAAGTGGGTTGTCTTTGTCAAACGGTCTATAATAACCCATATAACATCATGTTGACGTAAGGTTCTTCGTAAACCCACAATGAAATCCATAGTTACATATTCCTACTTCCATACTGGTATCTCCAAAGGTTGTAATTCCCCTGCAGGCTTTTGGTGCTCTGCCTTTACTCGTTTACAAACATCACACTCTGACACATGCCTAGTAACTTCACGTTTCATTCCAGTCCACAAAAATTGTCTTTTCATGTCCTTATACATCTTCGTAGATCCTGGGTAGATAGTAAACTTAGTGCGATGTGCCTCATCCATAAGGGCCTTCTTCAATTATGAGATATCTGGAACATATAATTTGCCTTGAAACCAAAGTCCACCATCCAAACCTATCTGCCACTCCGGTTGACTTTTCCCTATTATCACATCTTTACAAAACAACGCCCATTGATCAAACTGTTGGGCTTCTATTACTTGGGATATCAAAGAAGGTTGAATCGTCAAGTTTGCTAATTGTACAACTGAGGACTGTAGAGTCATTTCAAAATCAAATTCAGGTATATCTTCTACCATTTTCCACTCTTGCATCATCAATTGTGCCACTTGGGCCTGCGGTTGACGACTTAAAGCATCCGCCACCACAGTAGCTTTTCATGAGTGGTACTGAAGATCAAAGTCATAGTCTTTCATCAATTTCATCCAACGTCTTTGCCTCATTCAACTCGGCTTGTGAAAAGAGGTATTTCAGGCTCTTATGATCCGAAAAGAGTTCGAATCTAACCCCATACAAGTAATGCCTCCATACTTTTAGGGTAAAAACTACTGCTGCTAACTTTAGGTCGTGTGCGAGATAATTCTGCTCATGAGGCCTAAGTTGGCGAGATGCATATGCTACTACCTTGCCCTGTTACATTAGGACACACCTCAAACCTATAAGCGAGGCATCTGTATAAACAATGAATCCCTCACTCACAGATGGAAGAGTGAGAATCGGTGCCGTCATAAGACGAGTTTTTAGTTTCGCGAATGCCCGCTCACAGGCTCGACTCCAAACAAACATTTCATCCTTTCGAGTCAATCGAGTCAGTGGGGTAGTTATACGAGAATATTCTTTAATAAAATGTCTGTAATACCCTGCTAGACCTAAGAAACTCCGAATCTCAGATGCATTCTTTGGCTGTTTCTATTGCAAAACTGCTTCAACCTTTAGCTGGATCAACTGAAACTCCATTCTTCGAAACTGTGTGCCCCAAAAATTTTACTTCCTGCCAAAACTCACATTTTTCCAGTTTAGCGTATAGCTGGTGGGCACAGAGGGTTTGCAACGTCATCTCTAAGTGACACTCATGATCTTCCTTTGTCTTTGAATATATTAAAATATCATTAATAAAAACAATAATAAACTAATACAAATAAGGACAGAATACCTCATTCATCAACTGCATAAATACTGCAAGTGCATTAATCAGACCAAATGACATGACCTGAAATTCAAATTGTCTATAACGAGTCACAAAATCTGTCTTCGGGATATCCTCCTCTCGAACCTGAATCTAATGATACCCAGACCGTAAATCTATCTTCGAGAAATACTACTCATTACTCAACTGATCGAATAAATCATTTATTCTTAGGAGCGGATACTTATTTGTAATCGTAACCTTATTAAGTCCTCTATAATCGACATACAACCGTAAAGAACCATCCTTCTTTTTTACAAAAAGCACAGGCGCTCCCCAAGGTGAAGTACTCAGGCGAATAAACTCCAAACGACGTAATTCATCTATCTGTCTTTGCAACTCTAATGGTGTCATACGATAAGGGGCTCTGAATATAGGGGCAGTGCCAAGGATATGATCTATTCGAAATTTTGTACGTCTAACAAGTGGCAAACCTGAAATTTTCTGAAAAACATCTGGAAAATGACGTACTACCAGTAACTGTTCAATACATACACCTTTGGACTCTTTATGAATACAGGACATCAAAGTCTCTATAAACTTATCTTTAGGATCAGCCGCAAACTGTAACGTCCCAGAAAAATCCGTACAGAGACCCGAGTACCATCTCAGGCAGAAATCACTAAGGACCAAATCCTTTAGAAATTAGACGAAGATTAATAAAGTGCTTAACTAAATCACCTATCGAATTAGCTTGGACAACTTTCAATACGAACTACAAGACCCAAAATCAGTAGGATTGCTGATGCTACGTTACCTTGAAACCTAGGATCAATCTCTAAACCCAGTTACTCTCGGGAGTGCATTAAAACTTCGTATCGGACCTGGACTGCGCGTCGAGAATCTGATAACAATGAAACTATACCGTTATAACCACCTCACTGGACTTGACAACCACATCGGAAATCAAGTCCAGATAATATGCCGAAACGTACAACTTGAGCCCGGAGCGAAGTGTGTGAGAAACGTGAATATCTTTATAAAATTAACTCAGACTTAAGTTAATTGAGTCGTTCGCTTGCAGGCCATATCTAAGGATTCAGACTGTTAGATTCTGACTCAATTACACCCTCGAATCAGGAAAAATTTCTAACACATGTCAGTATACTTGTGGCCCTGATCGAGTGCCGGTGACCGTTGAACTAAAACTAGTCCGCCACAGTCGATCCGTAAATTCGATCGGACCAAAAACTTAACTCGACCTAGATCCCATGTTAGGGAGCTTAAGTCCGACCGCACGTAGAAAAGGGGCCACCAGAAGTGCTTCATTGGACTGAAACAACCATTATTTGGCTATAAGCTAAGTATACCATGGCCTTGAGGCCATTCCCACAACTTCTGGGCCTATGTAAGGGCCTTAAACCCTCTCTCTCTCATTTCATATAAATTTGTAACCCTAGGAGAGAGAAGAGAGAGAAAAGAGAGAGGAAGTGAGAGAGAGAGAGTTGGCGTCTGTTCCTAGGATTCAATCCCGCCACTCCACGTGCTTAACTATCACCTCCATATCGCTATTCCGATGATTCCGATCCCGTTTTAAGGTAAGAAATCCTAACCCTAACCTGTCCTAGAGATTTAAATAGTGTAAAGGATGAAATAGCTAACCTATTTCATGTTATAGGTTGTCGTTGTGTCATAGACGGAGACTTAGTGCTCAAACTGAGTTCGATACTTGTTTACCAACGAAAGGTGCGGACTATAAATGTTTAGGTTATGGTTTTCAAAGTTTTCAATGTCAGTTAATGATTTATAACTGACTTGATTGCTATCACATGCTTAGATATGATGTTTCCCAAGCTTTACACATATATATGAACTATGTTGAATATAGTGTATTTCATGTATTTGTTGATATGATTGAATGGGTATGGAATTTGGATTCGTACTTGCCATGATTATTCGTCGTGAATATATGGTAGTCATATGTGTGACAACTCCTTGGTGAAATGATTTGCCCTGCCACCTGTTATAACCAACATACGTCACGTATGTTGAAGTGTGTAGTCTAAGTGTTTGTAAAAATGTCTGAATGAATATGGAATTTGGATATGTGCTTGCCATGATTATCAACTATGAATAGATGCTTGTTGTGTATGTGGCAACTCCTTTGTAAAAGGCTTGCCAGGATATATGTTATAACTAGTCTAATACATGTATGTTGAAGTGTGTAACCTAAGTGTTTGATAAAATGCCTGAATGAGAAAATGTTTGTTGAACTGTATTTAATAAGGGTGTTGAGACGGGATCCTCAATCCCCTTATCTATAGTTATGGTTTTCTTTATGTAACCTATCTCACTACTATGTGATTTAGGGATGCAATACCTGTGTATGATAGCATGTGTACTATTTGTTTGTTGAAATGCTCAATTGAGATTTATACTTTAGATTAGTTGTCACATGCCGTCTTTGACTATCATGTGTGAATGCTATCATTTGAGTATGATTGGGACTACTACGTAGTCCAGGCAATCGGTAACAATTTTTGGTTAAGTTGCTGAACTAGTCTCACCACGTTGGATGAGTTCGGTGAATTCGAGTCGTACGATGATTGTTGATAGTGGTATCATGTTGACTAATTTAGCATACACTCGTACCAATCGAACTTGTCAAGTAACCTGATTGGCCTATTGTGTGTTTACCATGTATGGACACTACTGCTTGAATCTAAGGTACCAACTTACCAGTACAAAGCCCGTTCAACCATGGTACCATGATCCGCTAAGACTCATGAGCCGGGCATGGTGGTATGGGACACCGTGGTCGAGCTATTGGCCTACTCTGGGGCGACGAGCCTCCCCGTAGTAACCAATGAGCAACCCAAACTCGTGAGCCGAATACGGTGGTATGGGACACTGTATTTGAGCTGTTGGCCTATAATGGCGCAGCCTGACTGTGGTCCCTAGTCGGGTCGGTGACAAGCCTTCGAAAATAGACTGTCAATTGGTAGGGCATTGGTGGAGTGACCTCGAGTATGAAATAGGCCTACCCCGGTGCAGCCTGGCTGTAGTTTGAAAATAGACTGCCAGTTGGTGGTAGTGACCTCGAGTGTGAATTAAGTCTATGCTGACGGTGATGAGCTTCTCGTAGCAACCTACAGTATAAACTCGCGAACTTGCCTATCGTATGTGATAAACTAGGATTGATGACCCTAGATGGATCATTGCTTGGGTAAATGATATAAAGGGAGGTACCTTAGCTTCCCAATCCTGGTGTATGAAAAGGTCTAATAAGAACTCGGTAACCACGCTCATGCACCGCATTGCATGTGTCTTTGGCGTTGTTGTTGAGCACAGAGGAAGGGGTGCATGCCGCGACCGTAAGAGGAAGATCGCAGAGAGAGTGCAGGCGAGGGCATGCATCATTAATACATATCATGTTTGCATTAACCAGAGTACTTAGGGATGTTTGATTGTATTGCTTTATCATTACTGCTTGATTGAATTGATAACATGTTAACCTTCGCCTTATAGCTCCACTGAGTTGATCACTCACTCCCACGTTCTGGGACGGTGTTTTAAACACCAACCAGACCTTGTTATAGTTGCAGATGATGACGATGCTTACGAAGTGGAGCCGGACTTTTATGATGACGAGGAGGAATTCTCCTACATGCAATTATCGGGCAGGTCTATGTAGACCGTGTTTTGATCGACGGGGCTTACAGGGATGCTGACTAGATATCATTACACTCGTTATGATTGTATTTTGGAGCACACATGTATATTCATTTTATACATTTTGGGAGTATACATGTATATATTTAACTTGGTAACATGATCACACTTTGGAGACTTACTACAGTTTGTTTATCTTATACATCTATTATAGTCTTCCGCTTGCGTAATCTAATCGTCTCTGGAGTATGATATGCTGATTTAGCTTAATCTCATTCATGTTTAATGCCCTAACACAAACAACATTTAATCATCATTATTTATGTTGCATAAGTGATGCGTTGGAACTCGGGAGTTGAGCTCCTGCTCGACCCCCAATTTTCAAGGTGTTACACAAACTGAAATCGAGGCTAGTCAGGTATAGAAAAGGTGTTTATCTTAGCTGTATAGTCCAACACTGCATGGTACTTGGATAACCAATCCATTCCCAAAATCACATCATACTCTAATAACACCAAAACATAACAATCAATTGGAAGGGCATACTCTTCTATGTAAACAGGACAGTCCTAGCATATAGAACTCAACACCATTCTTTTCCCTAAAGGAGTTAAGAGCTTTAATTCCTTGGTCATCGATGTTCTCAGCAATTCCAATGACTGACAAAAACTATCTGCTATAAATGAATGTGATGCGCCAGAATAAAAAAGGACACGTGCAAAAAGGGATGATACTACAAGTATACTTTCTATGACTCCTCCCTTAGTCTGAGAATCTCTCTTCTAGATTACATAAACACGAGGTTGCGTCTGAAGGGGTAAGGGTTGTCTACCTTGCTGCGACTGTGACTGTTGTTGAGACTATTGTTGTTAGGACCTATACTGTGTCCTATATGGTGGCCTTTGCTGCTAGGGCTGTTGATGTCTAGGTGGTTGATATGGCTGTTGTTTCTGCGGATTGGGACAATCCTTTTTACGGTTCCCTACACCACCACAATTATAATAGGCTACGAAAAACTATCATTGACGAACAGACGGTGATACTAGGGATCTGACATCAGGTCTGGATCAAAACTGTCGTTGAGAAACAGACGGTGATACTGGTGATCTTACATCAGGTCTGGCAGCATTATCTTATCTAACTGTAGGCCTCTTTGGGGATGAAAAGGGCTGAAAACTACTACCACTCTCTGAAATAAATCTCATCTTCCATTGCTGATTAGAAGTAGATGGATGCGTACTTTGTTGTTGGTTCCAATCAGACTCAAAAATATTTGCCTTCGCTACTACTCCCTCAAGAGTCAATAACTCAAACCCTCTAACTCGATATCGCAAACTAGGACGCAAACCATCCTCAAATTTCCTTGCCTTTAAATCATTATTGGCTACTAAATGTGGAGCAAAACGAGATAATTCTATAAAACGAGCCTGTAACGCCCTGAAAATCGGGGGTCGAGCAGGAGCCTCTCCCGAGTTCCAACGCATCACTTATACAACATAGATAATGATGATTAAATGTTGTCTGTATTAGCACCTTAAACATGAATGAGATTAAGCTAAATCAGCATATCATACTCCAGAGACGATTAAATTTAAGTAAGCGGAAGACTGTGATAAATATATATACCATATACCTTGTTGTAGGTCTCCAGATTATGAACATGTTACTACGTTAAATATATACATGTATACTCCCAAAATGGACAAAATGAATATACATGTGTGTTCTAAAATGTAAAATAACAAGTGTAGTGGTATCTAGTCAGCATCCCTGTAACCTCATCGATCAGAACATGGTCTACATAGACCCGCCTGATAGCTGCATGTAGGAGAACTCCTCATCATCATAGAAGTCAGGCTCCATCACATAAGCCTCGTCATCATCTGCAACTACAACAAGGTCTGCTCGGTGTTTTAAAACATCGTCCTAAAGTAGGAGTGAGTGATCAACTCAGTGGAGCTATAAAGCAAAGGTTAACATGTTATCAATTCAGTTAAGCAGTAATGATAAAGCAATACAACAAGCATTTTTAGGTACTCTGGTTAATGCAAGGATGATATGAGTTAATGATGCATGCCCTCGCCTACACTCCCTCTGCGACATCATCTCACGATCGCGGCATGCACCCCTTCCTCTGTGCTCAACTCCGATGCCAAAGGCACATGCAAATGCGGTGCATGTGCGTGATTAGCCAAGTTCTTAATTAGACTCATTCATACAATAGGTTTGGGAAGCTAAGGTACCTTCCTTTATATGATTAACCCAAACGAAGATCCATCTATGGTCGTCAATCCTAGTTAATCACATACGATAGGCAAGTTATAGGGATACGTCACCCCTGATTTACAACAGTGGACAGACAAGTTCAGGTCGCTACGGAGAGGCTCGTCACCTCAACGTAGGCTTACTTTATACTCGAGGTTACTCCACTGACGCCCTACCAACTGGTAGTCTATTTTTGAAGGCTCGTCACCAACCCGACTAGGGACCACAACCAGGCTGCGCTGGGGTAGGCCTCGTTTGTACTCGAGGTCACTACGGGAAGGCTCGTCACCTTAGCATAGGCCGACAACTCGAATACAGTGTCTCATACCACTGTATTTGGTTCACGAGTTTGGGTTGCTCACTGGTCACTACGGGGAGGCTCGTCACCCCAGCGTAGGCCGATAGCTCGACCACGGTGTCCCATACCACCATGCCCGGCTCATGAGTCTTAGGGGATTGTGGTACCAAGGTTAAACAGGCTTTACAATGGTAGGTGGTACCTTAAATTCAAGTAGTAGCGTCCATACATGGTAAACACACAATAGGCCAATCGGTTTATTAGACAAGTTCGACTGGTACGAGCGTACGCCGAATTAATCGACATGGTACCACTGTCAATAATCATCGTACGCCTTGGACTCATCGAACGTGACTTGTGTGGCGAAACGACTTCGGCCAATAATTTGAGAATCATTACCGATTGCCTAGACTACGCAGTAGTCCCAATCATACTCCAAACACCATAGGCATTCATATGTGCTAGTCGAAACAGCATGTAGCAACCAATTCAAATATAAATCTCATATAAGCATTTTAACGAACACATAGAGTAAATGTTAACATATATAGGCATTCATCCATAAAACACGTAGCAGCGAGATAGATTACATGAGGGAAACTGTAACTATAAATAAGGTGATTGAGAACCCTATCTCAATATCCTCATTAAATACATTTCAACAAGCATTTTCTCATTCAGGCATTTTATCAAACACTTAGACTACGCATATCAACATACATATAATGAATTAGTTATAATATATATTGTAGCAAACCCTTTCACAAGAAGTTGCCACAAGTACAACAATCATGTATTCTCAATCAAATAATCATAGCAAGCACAAATCATGATTCCATATTCATCTAAACATTTTAACAAACACATGGAATGCATTATATTCAACATAGTTCACAATATATGTAACATACGGAAATCATTGCATCTAAGCACATGTGACGGCAATCGAGTTAGTCATAAATCATTAATTGATATTGAAAGCCTTGAAAACCATAACCTAAACGTTTATAGTCCGCACCTTTCGTCGATAAACTCGAATCGAACTCAGTTCGATCACTACGCCTTTGTCAACAGCACAACAGCTGCTTAAATCAATGAAATAGGTTAGCTATTTCACCAGTTCCTCTATTTGAATCCCTAAAACAGATTAGGGTTAGAATTTCTTACCCAAAAGTGGATTTGGATTCGCCGGTGCAGCGTTACAGGTAGGATGATTCGGCACGTGGAGTGGTGGGATCGAATCCCAGCAATGATCTCCCTTTCTCTCACTCTTCTCCTCACTCTTTCCTCCTCTTTTCTCTCTTCTCTCTCCTAGGGTTAGAGAATTCGTATGGAATTAGAGAGGGATGAGTTAAGGGCTATTTATAAGCCCATAACTGATGTCATTGGCCCAAGGGCCATGGTATACTTAGGTTATATCCAAAAGGCATCTGTTTCGGCCCAACGAGACTCATCTGGAGGTCCATTACCTGCGTACGGTCTGGAGAAAGTCCCCTGACGATGGATCTACGTCAGGTTAAGTTTTCGATCCGATCGAATTTGTGCATCGACCGCGGAGGATCAGTTTCGGTTCAACGGTTATCGTCACTCGATCAGGGCCACAAGTGCACTGACCTGTGTAGGAAAATTTTCCTGATCCGAGGGTGTATTTGGGTCAGAATCTGACGACCTAAACCCTTAAATTTTGCCTGCAAGCGAACGGCCCAATTCACTTAAATCTGAGTTCTTTTTCTAAAGATATTCGCGTTTCTCACATACTTTACTTAGGGCTCTAGTTGTGCGTTTCTGGACACTATTCGGGCCCGATTCCCGCAATGGTTGTCAAGCCCAGTAAGGTGGTCATAATCGTATAGTTTCGTGGTTATTGGATTTTCGACGCGCGGTCCAGGTCCGATACGGAGTTTCAATGTGCTCCCGAGAGCAACTGGGTTTTAAGATCGATCTTAGGTTTTTAGGTAATATAGAGTTAGCGATTCTACTGGTTTTGGGTCTTGCAATTCGTATAGAAAGCGGTTTAAGCTAATCTCCTAATTAATTTAGTTTAGTACTCAATTAATTTTCGTCTAATTTCTTCATAATTTAATCCTTAGTGATTTCTGCCTAAAGTCGTACACGGGTCTTTGTACGGATTTTTCCCGGACGTTACAATCTACCCCCCTTAAAGAAACAATTTCATCCCCGAAATTGCCTGAAGGTAATAAGTAAAGGCTTAATTATTTCATTTGCTTAGTTCTGTTGGTTTCAAGTTTATATATGTGTTAGGGCATATAATGATTACACTAGCCTAGCTCATAATGGTTTACCCCCCTTAAAAGTTTCTACCTCTGAGGTTTGAAAATAAATGTCCAAATCATTATATCGTGTTAAGTGTTTGATGATAAAGTTTACCTAAGGGTGGTATAATCTACTGTTTATGATTGGGCTAATAAGGAAAGACAGTTGTGATAGGCTCAAATTCGATATGTCGATTGTCCGCCTGACTAGGGCAGACAACTCGTTGTATCACTTCCTAATCCTGATAGATCCTGGTCTTCTGCTCGGTCAAAGCAGTGAGTCCTTTGGTAATCACCTAGGATTGAGAATTGAGTTGAGCTGTGAATGCCTCATAAGGATATGGTTCTGAAATTCCGAAACCTAATCATCCTAAGTATTTAAGGAGTATTATAATTCGCTAGGTAGTTCAAGCCTCATGTTTATAAGGTTGTCATTCGGGTCTTGCTCAACGAGAGCTCTCGTTTAACATATGTTTAACTTGATGGATAATAAGTTCTTCCATGGTGCTCATAGTCAAAAGACTATACTAGAAGGGTTTTCAATCTCCTAAAACTATATGTGTATGTCACCATTTCGATCATATGGCTAGGGGATTATGGGCAGATTGCACTTCGGTTTCATTAACTTCGGGAGGGAAAGAAGAGTCGAGAGTTCTAAAATATTACAGAAGTTTGGATTATTAGCAACGTAAGGTTGCGGGAAAGGAAAGAAGAGGGACATCTCCTCAATGCGGTCTAAACCTTGAATTTACAAGGGGTTAAGAAACTTAGAATATTTTACTGTAGTCCGCCTCGAACATGAGCTCACGGAGTATTAAACTATGAAACTCAATCCTACTCAAGGGTCCTAATTTAATTGCACAAAAACAACTAATATATACATATATATATATATAATTAATTAATTAAATTTAATCACAGGATGATTCCTAGTATGATTATAAATAATTCCTAAATAGACACCACATACTAACTTTAATATAAAAAGATATGACTAGTCTATTGGCAACTCGAAGTTGTAGAAATTTTTCGTTTCAACCCTTCTATTATTTATAACATATTTGTTACCTCTAGTTACCATATTATTTTTATAATGTGGATAGTACTCCATTGTTAGGCCTATTCTTTCATATGACTTGATTTAATAAACCCAGTGTCTACCAATAGGAATACAGGTGTACCTTGAATGTGGGCAGTGACCTCAAAGGCCAAAGGCGCTGCAGTTGTTGACTCAGGTGCTTCAGCTGCAAGTGCATGTACATGGGCTTGTTGAGGATGATTTGGCTGCGCTGCCATAGATCGTTGAGGCGGCCTATTTCGGGGTTCAGATGGTCAGTAAAATGGCTGCATTAGTGGTGCAGATCGTAGAGGTGGAGTCGCTATATCACGGGGTGACTGACGGTTGATCTTTTGAGGTGACGTGAGATCGTCGTCTTTCATCTTAGTAAAACAGAAGGGGTCAGTGTGTCCCCCTTTGTTGTAATATGTACACCAACGGTTCGTTTGCCTCTACTGGGTCGATAGATCCATGGGCCTGGGAGGCGAGTCTACATGTGGCCTCTTACCTAGGATTGGCTGGTGCTGTAATTCAGGCTGAGGCCTCAGGTCCATTAGTATATGTATCTGATAAACTCCATCTCCATCTTGCTCAGTCCATAGAGACATGTTAACTAGCTCTTAGTGCAGATATCGGGCCGAGACCCATCTGAAAAATGCCGCATTTTCATCGGCTCATCTGCTAGTATCAAAGGAGCGTATCTGGCTAGCTCCGTAAATTTATTCTCGTAATCTGACACGGTCATCCCTCCTTGTTGGAGACGAAGAAACTCTCCCTCTTTCTCATTGCAGTAGGTGAGAGGGAAATACTTCACATGGAAGCGTGTCTCAAAAGCCTCCCATGTCCATACATATCCAGCAGTAACGGTCCTAAGGACAATGTCCCACTAAAGACTGGCCTCCTTCTCAAACATGTAGGTGGCCAACTCTACCTGTTCTGCCTCAGTGCAGTGCAGCGGCTTTAGCATCTTAGAGATGTGGTCGAGCCAATACTCGGCCTCCTCGGGTCTGTGAGTACCCGCAAACGTAAGAGGTCGGAAGCGCTGAAATCGTTCTAACAAGCCGCTAACACCCACGTTTCTAACAGGGTGCACAGGTGGTGCAGGTGGAACCACACTCATTTTCTGGGCAAGGACCCTAGCAATGGTGGCCAAAAACAATTGTTGTTGTTGTTGCTGCTGCTGCATCAAGAGTATCATTTGCTCTAATCTATCAGGAGGAGGAGCCGCTTGTGGCATGTGAGGCGTCGAGGTAGACGCACGGTTCTGCTCGAGAACCGGTGGTGCAGAAGGTGTTGGCCCATTGGTGGGGCCAGTGGGTGGCAGAGAATCTGGCATAGTTGCGTGACTCGGGCCAGAGCTGGGGTCTGTATGGCTATCGCTTAAGGGAGGTGCCCCGTCACTCGATTCGTCAATTGTAAGACGTGCCGCACTCCGAGTGGCCTTAGGTAGCATTCCCTATATATAACATAGGGTGCAACTCGTGTAAGATTTAGCGTAACAACACTCAATTCCTCAAGCATCCTACACATTTCATGGCAAAAGGAGCAACATGCATTCCATTTAACAAAATTTGTCACGGAACATGAGATATAGTTTTACATGAACCATGACAAAAGATGCATGTGAGCTAGCTTAATCAAAGCCTTAAACAACAAACACACCATCAACCTACCCTACTACTAAGCCTATCAAGGCTATAACATAGAAAACAGGAAAGCAAAGAAAACTCAAGGACGACTACAACATAAGACTAGTCGTCGGAATCTGGTGATGGAGGAGGCGCACCCTTGTCCTTCAAACAACACAGAATAGCCTTTAAGGTGCGAGACTGTAACGACTCGAAAAATTTCGTGCAATGGCCCGAGTATCACCTCAGGCAGAAATCACTTAGGATCAAATCCTTTAGAAATTAGACAAAGTTAACTAAGTGCTAAAGTAGATTAGCCATGAAATCCGCTTGAATCACTTTAAATACGATCTACAAGATCCAAAATTTGTAGAATCATTAACGCTAGGTTACCCTAAAATCTAGGATCAATCTCATTACCCAGCTGCTCTCGGGAGCACATTGAAACTCCGTATCAAATCTGGACCGCACATCGAAAGTCCGAATAATACGAGGTTATAGAATTAGGACCGCCTTGCTGGGCTTGATAACCATCTTGGAGATCAAATCCAGATAGTGTCCCACGGCTATTCGCTTGAGCCCGGAGCGAGGAGTGTGAGAAAACCTGATTTTCTTTAGAAAATAAATCAAATTTAAGTAATCTGAGACTTGATGTTTGTGGACCAAATATAAGCAATCAGACCGTCGGAATCTGACCTAAATACACCCTCGGATCAGGAAACATTTTTCATACATGTCTGTGTATTTGTAACCCTGATCGAGTTTCTGTGACCGTTGAACTGAAACTGGTCCACCACGTGCGATCTGGAAACCCGATTGGAATAAAAACTTAACTCGACCTAGATCCATAGTCAGTGAGCTTAAGTCCGACCTTTGGCTCAAGGGGGGCTCCAGAAGTACTCCGTTGAGACGGAACAGACCCGCTTTGGACATAACCTAAGTATACCTTGACCCTAGGTCTAATTTAGAGTGTTTTAGGCCTATATAAGGACCTTAAACCCTCTCTCATTCTCACCATACGAATTTGAAAAAACCCTAGGAGAGAGAAGAGAGAAAAGAGAGAGAAAGTGTGAGAGAAGTGGGAGAATCTTCCTGTTATTCTACCCTGCCGACTTACATGCTTAACCATCGCTTTCCAATCGCTATCCTGACGACTCTGACTTCAATTCTAGGTAAGAAAACCCTAACCCTAACCTGTTTTAGGGTTTCTATTGGTACAAGTAGCAAAGTAGCTGACTTACCTTGTGTTATAGGTCGTCGTATCGACGTTGACGAAGGCGTAGAGTTTCTGTTAAGTTCGTTACGTTTCTACAGCGTAAGGTGCGGACTTTAGACGTATAGGTTATGGTTTTCAACACTTTCAATGTCAGATAATGAAAGATTCATGATCTGGGTGTTATTGTACAGGCACAATCCGATGTTCGTTTTGCGTTTCAGTTGTGTATGCAAATTATTGCATATTGTGTATTCTGTTTATTTGTAGAAAATACCATATACGTACAAATTTTGAAAGTGTAGTTGCCATGATTAATTACTGTATGAACATGCTATATATGTGTATAATACTTACTTGGCAAAAGGATTCGCCCTAATACATGTTTTTGCTAGTATACGCTATGTATCTTAAAAGAGTGTATTCTAAGTGTTTGTGAAAATGTTTGCAAGAGTAAGTACCTAGATGATAGTGCTTTAGATAGGTGTTGAGATAGGATTCTCAACTACCTTAGAGATGTATATGATTTCCTCCATTCAAGTTGTTTAATTTAATAGCTCACTTATGAAATGTATGTGTTGTATTTCCTGTTTACATTGTGCTTTATAACATGCTTGTCAACATGTTTGAATCACTTGTTAATTATGCTTTGCCACTATACATGCTTCCTGGTTATGGATTGAATATAATTGGGGCTATGATTTAGTCCAGACGATCGGTAACAGACTTGAGTTCGTGGTTGAGATTCATTCCGCCACGTAGGATGTGTTTGACGAACTCGAGTCGTACTTCGGTTGGCGACAGTGGTTAGGCCATGCGAAGTGCTTATGCACTTCATGTCGTTCAGCTAGTTGTGCACTCGTGCTAGTCGAGCTTGTCAAGTAACTCGATCTGTCTAATGTATGTTCACCATGTTTGGACGCTACTGCTTGAACCTAAGGTACCAAACTTACCAGTGTAATCCCGTTAACCTTGGTACCTCGATCCGCTAAGACTCATGAGCCGGGCATGGTGGTATGGGACACGGTGGTCGATCTGTCGGCCTACGCTAGGGCCACGAGCCTCCCCGTAGTGACTAGTGAGCAATCCAAACTCGTGAGCCGAATACGGTGGTATGGGACACTGTATTCGAGCTGTCGGCCTACACTGATTGGTGACGAACCCTTTGTAGTGACCTCGAGTATACTCTGAATCCGCGGAGAGGCGACGAGCCTTCCCATAGTAAACAGAGTATAAACTAGGCCTGTATTGATAAGGTGATGGGGGAGCGGTACAACGAGTGCGTTAACAGCCCTGGAAGCCCTTTACAGCGACCTAGAACCGTATCATCGTATGAGATTATCTAGGACTGACGACCCTAGAATGGATCATTATTTGAGAATGATATAAGGAAGGTACCTTAGTTTTCCAATACTGCTGTATGAAAGGACTAATAATAACTCGGTAATCACGCTCATAACATAGCACTGCATGTGCTTAGAAGATGTGGAGCACTGAGGGATGAACGCATGCCGTGGACGTAAGATGTTGCCGCATGAGGGAGCATTGGTGAGTGCATGCATCATGACTGCACTCATACTTGCATTAATAAGAGTATTTAGGAGTGTTTAATTGTACTGCTTTATCCTTACTACTTGACTGGATTGATAACATGTTAACCTATGCTTTATTGTTCCACTGAGTTAGCTACTCACTCCCACGTTACGGGATGGTGTTCTCAACACCCACCAGACTCTGTCTTAGATGTAGGTATTGACGAGATACAGGAGACTGAGCCTGATTACTATGACGATCAGAATGAGTTCTCCTACATGCAGTTCTCTGGAGGCTACGCTTAGGCCATTCAGATGACGGGGCTACATGGTGTACCATTATAGTTGTACCATTTTTGGCATTTTGATTTTTGAAACAAATACATGTATATGGTGACTCAGTAAGATGTTCATACTCTGGAGACCGATTGTGACATTTCTGGCTTCATATACATCTATATACATCTTTCAGTCTTCCGCTTGTATTTTATAACTTGATCTGGAGTATGAATTACTGTTTTGGTATAATCCCACTCATGATTATTGCACTGACACAGACAACATTCAATCATAAGCATTTATGTTGTATAAGTGATGTTTCGGAACTCAGGTGTTGAGTTGCTACTCGACCCCCGATTTTCAGGGCGTTACAGAGACACCTTAGTGAATTTCTATTTCATGGAGGCCTGATTCTCATTGACCTCTTGTCTCAGGGCGGCCTGGTTCTCTTCAATCTGAGCCAGGCGTGCTTCCAAGGTAGCCTAATCATGGCGGTCTTTCTCTGTAGCAGGAGGAGGCTCCCCACCTTAGTCTTGGGACCCCTCCTCTTCTTCCTCACTTCCTTCTTCTATTGCATTTTCTTCCTCTTCTTCACTACTTTCTTCCTCTTCACTACCATCTTCTATCTCGTCCCCGGACCCATCAAGTCGGGCTCGACGTTGTCGTGACCCAATACCCATGTTGTTAAGCGTAGTGTCATTGATGAAGTGGATCGGCGCAAGATTATCTGCGCCAAGTCCGTAGCCGAATTCACGAGCAAGCTTGCATATGAGTAGGCCGAATGGGAGTGAAATGGTTGTCCTAGGAGAACGTGCGGTCTGAACTATCTGTAGTAGTATATACATAGGGAGGCACAGCTTGTCTCCTTACCCAGCTCAGTATAAAAATCTACCATCAGACGTGTGCATTCGCTGCGATTGCTCCACCTGGGATACACATTGTGGGTGAAGGTGGTAGAGCAAGCAGAAGTCGTGAATCATCTTGGTCGCTGAGAGGCAGTTGCCTCAATTCCAGTGGATCAGTCGGCCATAAAGAAATCGCATACGTCAATTTCTTTCACACACACTCCTGAGACTCTTCTCACTAGCATGAACCTCGCTGCGTGGCATCCCCATGATTCAGGCTATCAAACCAACATCAACTGTGGCTTCCCGCCTTCCCATGGGAACTGTGAACTGTAAAGGCTCTGGCAATGTTTCTTGTATATGGGCGTAGAAGGCTCAGACAGTGCTCTCATTCGCATAAGACTTGCCCTCAAATATGGAACCCCACCCGGCGTCCAATAGGAGATCCATCACCGGATAAAGCCCAAATAGTTTCTCGTCCACGTGTGCTTCAAAGAGGACCCTACGGCCTTGAAATCATCCATGTGTCATATCCGCCAGTAGAGCCCTTTCGAGAGGAAGCTAGGGATCGAGGTCCTGCTTCGTCCTTATCTCCCGATTGTCACTTAAGCTTGCTTCGGGGCCTTTTTGCCTCCTTGAGCAGGTAGGGCGGCTAGGCCTGGCTTCATCCGTGGAAGCCCTCTTCTTCCCCATAAGAGAAAGAAGAGTGGAAAGGAAGAAAATCGTCACCACGAGCTCAAAAGAGCCAAGAAAGTAAAATAAAATGGAGAGATTGGGTGGGTCGTTGAAACTTGAGATTCTTGAAACACAAATGAGAGTTTGTGCACTCAGATGGAAGGAAATAATGGAGATAAGAGATGAGTTTTGATGAAGATGGTAGAGGGGTGTACCTAATGAAGAAAAAAGAGAAAATGTGAGAATGGAGGAGAGATTTGAGAGAGAAAAATGGAATCTTTGAGAGATTGGAAAGCTTGGAGGTGTGTAAGAGAGGAAAAAAAGCAAATGAGGGTGTTATAGGGGCCCCACACGTTTTTGTGAGCCCCACTACAACGTATGGGTGTCGGCCCGCCCGGCCCGCTGTCCAAAATCGGAGATGTATCCCCGATTCGGAGATGTCATCCCCGGTCACTGCACAGTGGGGGGATGCCTCCCAAACCAGCGATGCCATCCCCCCCCCCCCCCCGGGACACCAGATGTGAGTAGGACCTACCTCAGATCCCCCCGATTTGCGTCGTTTGGGCCCCTGAGTCCGTTTGAAGCGTTTTCGGGTCCCATCACACGTATATTCACACTTTTCAGGTTCTTTGAGTGCAAAATGCACCAAATCCTCATCTAAACTTGTTGATTGATGGTCTGGGGAAGGATTTGAGGCCATCTCACATGACCACAGAGGCCTATGGGCCCGGTTTCAACGGTCAATTTCGGTCACTTTCTTCGATTGGCGAAACTGGGCATCATATGACTGTTTCTACGTTTAATCGCACCCTCCTAAGTCAGAATACATCAGTGTGCATCATGTGACCATAACCCAGGTCCAGTTTAATCCAAATCATGCTTTGATACCAACTTGTAATGCCTTGAAAATTGGGGGTCGAGCAGGAGCCCAACTTTTGAGTTCTAACGCATCACTTATGCAACATAGATAATGATGATTAAATGTTGTCTGTATTAGCACCTTAAACATGAATGGGATTAAGTTAAATCAGCATATCATACTCCAGAGACGATTAAATTTAAGTAAGCGGAAGACTGTGATAGATATATATACCATATACCTTGTTGTAGGTCTCTAGAGTGTGAACATGTTACCAGGTTAAATATATACATGTATACTCCCAAAATGGACAAAATGAATATACATGTGTGTTCTAAAATGCAAAATAACAAGTGTAGTGGCATCTAGTTAGCATCTTTGTAACCTCATCGATTAGAACATGGTCTACATAGACCCGCCTGATAGCTGCATGTAGGAGAACTCCTCCTCGTCATCATAGAAGTCAGGCTCCATCACATAAGCCTCGTCATCATCTGCAACTACAATAAGGTCTGGTTGGTGTTTTAAAACACCGTCCCAGAGTGGGAGTGAGTGATCAACTCAGTGGAGCTATAAGGTAAAGGTTAACATGTTATCAATTTAGTCAAGAAGTAATGATAAAGCAATACAACAAGCATTCCTAGGTACTCTGGTTAATGCAAGGATGATATGAGTTAATGATGCATGCCCTCGCCTACACTCCCTCTGCGAAATCATCTCATGATCGCGGCATGTACCCCTTCCTCTGTGCTCAACTCCAACGCCAAAGACACATGCAAATGCGGTGTATATGCGTGATTAGCCAAGTTCTTAATTAGACTAATTCATACAGCAGGTTTGGGAAGCTAAGGTACCTCTCTTTATATCATTGACTCAAACGATGATCCATCTAGGGTCGTCAATCCGAGTTAATCACATACGATAGGCAAGTTATAGGGCAAAGTCACCCTTGATCTAAAACAGTGGACAGGCAAGTTCAGGTCGCTACAGAGAGGTTCGTCACCTCAGTGTAGGTCTACTTTATACTCGAGGTTACTCCACCGATGCCCTACTAACTAGCAATCTATTTTCGAAGGCTCATCACCAACTCGACTGGGGACCATAGCCAGGCTGCGCTGGGGTAGGCCTCGTTTGTACTCGAGGTCACTACGGGAAAGCTCGTCACCTTAGCGTAGGCCGACAGCTCGAATACAGTGTCACATACCATCGTATTCGGGTCACGAGTTTGCGTTACTCACTGGTCACTACGGGGAGGCTCGTCACCCCAGCGTAGGCCGACAGCTCGACCACGGTGTCCCATACCACCATGCCTGGTTCATGAGTCTTAGCGGATCGTGGTACCAAGGTTAAACTGGCTTTACATTGGTAGGTGGTACCTTAAATTCAAGCAGTAGCGTCCATACATGGTAAACACACAATAGGCCAATCGGTTTATTAGACAAGTTCGACTAGTACAAGCGTACGCCGAATTAATCGATATGGTACCACTGTCCACAATCATCGTACGCCTCGGATTCATCGAACGTATCTCGTGTGGTGAAACGACCTCGGCCGCTAATTTGAGAATCATTACCAATTGCCTGGACTACGCAGTAGTCCCAATCATTCTCCAAACACCATAGGCATTAATATGTGCTAGTCGAAACAGCATGTAGCAACCAATTCAAATATAAATCTCTTATAAGCATTTTAACGAACACATAGAGTACATGTTAATATACATAGGCATTCATCCATAAAACACGTAGTAGTGAGATAGATTACATGAGGGAAACTGTAACTATAGATAAGGTGATTGAGAACTCTATCTCAATACTCTCATTAAATACATTTCAACAAGCATTTTCTCATTCAGGCATTTTATCAAACACTTAGACTACACATATCAATATACATATAATGAATTAGTTATAATATATACTATAGCAAACCCTTTCACAAGGAGTTGTCATAAGTACAACAATCATGTATTCTCAATCAAATAATCATAGCAAGCACAAATCATGATTCCATATTCATCTAAACATTTCAGCAAACACATGGAATGCATTATATTCAACATAGTTCACATATATATGTAACATACGGAAATCATTGCATCTAAGCACATGTGACAGCAATCGAGTCAGTCATAAATCATTAACTGACATTGAAAGCCTTGAAAACCATAACCTAAACATTTATAGTGCGCACCTTTCGTCGGTAAACTCGAATCAGACTCAGTTCGAGCACTACGTCTTTGTCAACGACACAACGGCTGCTTAAATCAATGAAATAGGTTAGCTATTTCACCAGTTCCTCTATTTGAATCCCTAAAATAGATTAGGGTTAGGATTTCTTACCCAAAAGTGGATTTGGATTCGCCGGTGTAGTATTACAAGTAGGATGATTCGGCACGCCAAGTGGTAGGATCTAATCCCAACAATGATCTCCCTCTCTCTCACTCTTTTCCTCACTCTTTCCTCATCTTTTCTCTCTTCTCTCTCCTAGGGTTAGATAATTCGTATGGAATGAGAGGGGTGGATTAAGGGCTATTTATAAGCCCAGAACTAATGTCAATGGCCCCAGGGTCATGGTATACTTAGGTTATAGCCAAAAGGCATCTGTTTCGGCCCAACAGGACTCATCTGGAGGTCCATTACCTGCGTACGATCTGGAGAAAGTCCCCTGACGATGGATCTACGTCAGGTTAAGTTTTCGGTCCGATCGAATTTGTGGATCGACCACGGAGGACCAGTTTCAGTTCAACGGTCATCGTCATTCGATCAGGGCCACAAGTGCACTGACCTGTGTAGGGAAATTTCCCTGATCCGAGGGTGTATTTGGGTCAGAATCTAATGGTCTGAACCCTTAAATTTGTCCAGCAAGCGAACGGCCCAATTCACTTAAATCTGAGTTCTTTTTCTAAAGATATTCGCGTTTCTCATACACTTTACTCAGGGCTCTAGTTGTGCGTTTCTGGACACTATTCAGGCCCGATTCCCGCGATGGTTATCAAGCCCAGAAGGTGGTCATAACCGTATAGTTTCGCGGTTATCGGATTTTTGACGCATGATACAGGACCGATACGGAGTTTCAATGTGCTCCCGAGAGCAACTAGGTTTTGAGATCGATCCTAGGTTTTTAAGTAATGTAGAGTTAGCGATTCTACTGGTTTTGGGTCTTGCAGTTCGTATAGAAAGCGATTCAAGCTAATCTCCTAATTAATTTAGTTTAGTACTTAATTAATTTTCATCTAATTTCTTCATAATTTGATCCTTAGTGATTTCTGCCTAAAATGGTACACGGGTCTTTGTACGAATTTTTCGAGAACGTTACAGAGCCTAATAGTCAGCAATAGACATCTCACCCTAGACCAAAGAATCAAATTCATGTGCTTTTTTACGACGAACAGCTACGGGGAAAAACTTACGATCGAACTGGTCTTTAAATGCTTCCTATGTCCACGCAAAGTTTGGATCTACTGAACGAACAACTGACTTCCACCATTATTTTGCCTCTCCTTGCAATTGATAAGTCGCTAAGATAAAACATTGCTTGAAAGTACAACCCATAACTTAAAAAAGTTTCTCTACTTCTGACTTCTATAACTCGGCTGCCATAGGGTTTGACTTGCCAGAAAAATAAGGTAGATCTAGACGTATAAAATCCATCAAAAGAGCACTGGCCCGCTCCTGCGTTGATGTCTCAGGAGTATAACTAGATCGGTGCTTTTGATTAGCCGTTATAATTGATATAGTCTGCAACAATTGTTGAAGTTGTGTTGCAGGAACAAGTATAACTGGATCTGGAACAAATTTTGACGTAAATTTTGACTTAGACTTGGGTTGCACTGGAGGAGTCTGAACAGGATTCTTTCTAGGCGCCATCTTATAGATAAACACTAAATTAGCCTAAAAAGAACAAGTAAACCTATACAATATACACAATACTAAATAACCATACAACTCCTCTACTTCGCAAAGCATGAACCTAACAACTCTAATGCAACAACATATAGTAAATACAATATATGATTTATGCAGATATTTCCCAGATCATGCACTGATACCATTTTCTGTCATTTCCCTAAATCTAGTGTTGGTAATCCATGATTACTATACACCGAATTTTGGTTGACAGCCTCCGTAGAACTCCGATTTTGGGACTTCCAACTATCACATACTAAGTCCCATAAGCGGGGCTCCACAAGGAGGATTTCTGAAAGTAAAGACGACAAACACGTATCATTTCTCAAAATTTCATCATATTCAACACGTGTTATTGTGTACAACTGAACACATCAAGGCAAAATAAAAACATAAACCATGTCATATTTACTATACCTGATGTACATATTCAGGATATTACTAAAAAATATATACACTGATATGTACAAAACAAAAAGGACAACTAGAGTTTGTAGCCTTTACTCCTGTAGCTCCCTACTCTCACCTGTAAAAAAAAAAATAGAAAGGAAAGTTTGAGCTACTAAGCCCAGTGAGTGTATGTGTGTACTGAAAATGAATGTTCCATGTCATGCTCATATAATGCATAGGCCTACTGGACCGATAACAATAAAATAAAGATACAATGCATTATGCCACTTTTTTTGTTCCAAATCATTTTTATATACAGAGGTGGGACTTCTACCCACTTGTAACATACATACTCTTTCAACGTTTCCACAACTTTCCACATTTCCCAATTGAATCACTAAGGTTTGAAACAGAGGTGGGACTCGCATATAATTGCTACCCACTTGTATAGGTTTTTCCACCGTTGTCAACTACAGAAGTGGGACTATATAGTTCATGGGCTGAACTAGTCTAACCCACTTGTGTTGAACCTCACTATCTGCCTAACAGCGAGAAATGATCATAAGTCACCTGACAAAACGATAGCGGACAATTTACGAGCTCATCACACACAACCTATCTTTGTTTGCCCATAAGTAGGTCAGGTTAAACCTCTCAACCAATCGACACACGTCAGTGGGAGTCGCTTCCTACTTTGGTATTTCGACATTTCAGCACTCTATTCTTCCACCCGGTCTAGGCATTGGTTACTCTCAATGGTACCAATCGGGGTTTAGGGACTTTCACCCACGAACCCTCTAATCATGTCCTATTGAATTACAGATTTTCCGGTGTGGTTTCCAACTCAAGTCATAACAAAGTATGTTTTATCGCATTTACAATCACCGTATGCCTGGGTCCACACACAATCACAATATATCATGTTTTTCAAGGGAAGCATAGGATGACCTTCCTCATGTGGTCTCCTCATGAATTTAAGTTTCTCATAGGGTAGACACATTGTGTGTCGCAACACAACCCACTATGATCACCATATCATGATATGAATCAGTCACTCTTAAACATACAATGATACAACAACTATGAACCATGTATATAATATGCACATGACTTAACCAATCTAAATCCAATCCGAGATTCATTTGAACTATAAGACTTCATACCACAAGTATGATTTTTCTTAAGAGTTAACTACATCAAAAGGAGGAATGATAGCTCTTTCAAACATTTTGTCAAACAGGTAGTTGGGGGAAAGTCTGGGCCACACGAATAGGGTTTTCAAGGAAAATTCAGCAATAACTTACTCCAACTAAATCAGCTATAACTTAATCCAACTAAATTAGAGAATCCAACAATAGGGTTTTCAAGGAAAATCCAACTAAATCATAAAATGCAGCAATAGGGTTTTCAAGGGGATTTCCAACTAAACCATAAAATTCAGCAATAGGGTTTTCAAGGAAAACCCAACGCACATATATGCGTGCTCATAATTTATGCACTCACTTGTAACTATCAGAGGATTGGCTCTTAAACTCAGCTTCTATTTCATTTTCTTCTTCTTCTTCTTCTCAACTTCAAACTCAACAAGAAAGAGAGTGTTGGAAATGGGTTGTCGAAAGAGGGTTTTTGTGTTTATGGACTTGAAACTGATTTTAAAATTAGCTTTTTGTCTAAAAAGAAGATTTGGGAGATGTTTCGTGATGTTTTTAAGAAGTGTAAGCTTATGGTAACAATATAACAATGTTATTTAAGTAATTTGAACTAAAGTATTCCAAGGATTTTTAAAACATTGAGGTCATTTGAGTTATTTTATCAAAATATACATGTGCATATCTATTCGTAACTTACAATCCGGGTGTCCTATTGACATGCCGTTTTCGCCAGTAACTCCGTAACTCAACTACGGTCACAACGGTTAGGCTCTCGGATCTAACGGATTTTGAAAACTCGATGATGGGGCTCCGCCTGATAAAATAAGGACATAATTGTCATTTCTCAGATTGTTTAACTTTAAGTCTGTATATTAAAATTCGGACATCGGGTTGAAATACGGCTTTCCGCTCGATAACAGAACAACATTATGATCAAGTCAAAATATTCTCGGAGCTAAAGGACCTACAGTCAACGGTTATCCAGTGTACGAACCAGATTTCGGGGCCTCGGGTCTTACAAAGATATTAGAAACAATTGATGATATAATGTTCATGGTAGTGTTACTATCTTTCCATAACAACATATTCAACTTTGACAGAGAAATTTATTCTGCTTAGGGATTTTGACCTTAAAATTCCATTTGTGATTTTACCAAATGGTGCCTCCAAAAACTGAAATACTTGAGAGATGCTTTCTAACAGGTAAATGACCAAAATGTCCCAAATAATTTTCTTTTAAAGAAGTGGTAAAGTCAAGAATTTTGGGGCGCATGAGGCATGTGCGTGACATCCAACAGATATAACTCACCATGATAATCAGATGAACCAAAAAACTGGATAATCCATTCATACAGTGGGCCACATTATTAGAAGAAAAAAAATAAAACATTGTGCACCACCCAAAATATTCAAAATCACGGTTAACCCATATGTTCATGTGATCACACATGCCACGTGGGCCTTTTGGTCAGTCTATCCGTCACAAAGCACCTTTCCAGTATTTTGGTTTGTGGAAGCAGTCTGATAAAATAACAGTTTCTGAGGAATTTTGTGGTAAAAATCCCTTGATTTTTTGCTTGTGCCATTTCGTTCTACCAAAACTCGTTTTACATATCAAAGCTCTCCATGAGACCTAAATTGATAAACCTATCAAAACTTTATTGAATTTCTAGGTCGAAATGTAGCAAAACGAAAGGGGTCTTTTGAAAATCTAATTCAACACACTGAGCTAAGGATTTCCAATGCGATAATCTCATATTTCCCACTTAAACTAAATCACAAACTTGAATGGGAATGCATTCTTGTTGATGCTTATGATGTTGTACTTTGATCTTTTGTAGCTTTCACCCTTTTAGAAACCAAAGTTGGCATTGTACATGTGGGTGAAGGCACCAAAAACCTATATTTATGGAAAAGATGTCTGGAGTAGTTCGGCCGGCATCACTACTCTAAGAGTCTCCATACCATGAGAGTTCTTTTCTGTTTTTTTTTCTGCACGTCTATGTTTTATTGAAATACTCTAGACTCTGTCTATCTGAAGTACTCTTGATACGTAGTACAGTACATGTGCACCATCCCTTGTGTATTTAAACAGGTCGCAACATCCATGAGGCTCACTGGTATGCTTTGTCCAAATATCTAACAGTCAATAGGTTTAATCAATCTAGCTATTGATAATGTAGGCCCACAAGCTTTGCATGAAAGAAATCATATGTGCCTCTCCATGCTTTTATTTTTGCCCAACATTCTAAGCTTTTGTTCACTAATTTTACATATTTTAGTCGCATCATTCATGAGGCCCACCGGTATGCTCTATCTAAATATCTATCAGTCAATAGGTTTAGTTAAATTTAAGAAAGGAAATGAGACAATACAAAGAGAAGAGAATTGTATTGAATAGTGTGTTTTGTTTACAAGAGAGGTATCCTATTTATAGCCTAACTTGAGGGAAATGTTTCCTTTTCTAACCAATGTGGGACCAACTATTATATACACACACACACACACACACATATTAACAGCCCCCCTCAAACTCATATATATATATATATATATATATATATATATATATATATATATATATATATATATATATACATACATACATACATATATATATATACACACACACACACATTAACAGCCCCCCTCAAACTCAAGGTCGTAAAATGGAGACCAACTTGAGTTTGAAAACTAAATCCTGAAGGCGTCCAGGAGGATGCGTTTTGGTGAAGATATCAGTAGTTTGATCGGCTGAAGAAACTGATAATAGTCCAATAGTCCCACGGGTGAGATGATGATGCACAAAGTGACAATCAATCTCAATGTGTTTGGTGCGTTCATGGAATACATCATTGTGAGCAATTTGGATAGCACTTTGTTTATCGCAGTTGATGATAGTGGCAGTAGAATGGATGACGCCCATGTCTTCAAGTAACCAGTGAAGCCAAAGAAGTTCCTGAGTTGTATCAGCAAGGGCTCGATATTTAGCTTCTGTACTGGATCGAGCGACTACTGTTTGCTTCTTGCTGCGCCAAGAAATAAGAGAATCACCAAGGAAGAAGCAATAACCAGTGGTGGATCTACGATCAGTTGGGTCACCTGCCCAATCTACATCTGAGTAGGCACGAAGCTCAAGTGAAGAGTGAGCTGAGAAATGGAGACCATGAAATAGGGTCCCCTTGATGTACCTAAGAATGCGAAGCACTACGGCATAATGGGGTGTGCGAGGAGCAGAGAAAAATTGACTGACAATATGGATAGCATAAGAGATGTCAGGGCGAGTAACTGTAAGATAAACAAGACTAACAACCAACTGGCGAAACAAGGTGGGGTCATCCTAAGGTGTACCATCCATAGGAGTGAGTTTAGAGTTGAGCTTTAGAGGAGTGGTACATGTCTTACTATCTGTAAGTCCTGCTCGAGTAAGAAGATCAGAAGCATACTTTGCTTGCGAAAGATAATATCCCTCAGAGTTAGAAGTGATCTCAAGTCCCAAAAAGTAACTAAGTTTCCCATGATCTTTCATCTCGACATGTTGGCTGAGATAAGTCTTGAGATCCAAAATTCTGAATGTGTCATCACCAGTGATGATCATATCATCAACGTAGAGGAGAAGAAGGATAGTACCTTGGTTTGTTTTGCGAATGAAAAGAGCAGAATCATTTGAGCTGGAAGTGAACCCAAAATCTCCAACAATGGTGTTAAACTTGGCAAACCAAGCCCGAGGAGCTTGCTGGAGACCATATAGAGCCCGACGAAGTTTGCAGACTTGATGTGGAAGATGATGAGAACCAGGAGAAGGGCACATATAAACTTCTTCGGTGAGTTCACCATTAAAAAAAGCATTTTTCACATCCATCTGAAATAATTCCCAATAACGAACGGCAGCAACTGCAATTAAGCTGCGAACGGAAGTGAGGTAGGCAACTGGGGCAAAGGTCTCCTCATAATCAATCCCATACTCCTTGGTAAACCCTTTAGCTACTAAGCGAGCTTTGTACCGATCAATGGACCCATCAAAGTGAGTTTTGATCTTGTAAACTCACTTGCATCCCATAGCATGTTTGCCTTTTGGTAGGTCTACTAGATCCCAGGTGTGAGTGTTTTCAAGTGCCTGTAGTTCATCATTCATTGCTTTCTGCCAAAGAGGATCAGAACTAGCTTCACAATAAGACTGAGGTTCATGGTGAGAAAGAATAGTAGAAAATACAACAAAGTCATGAAGATTAACAGAATGAGTTTTTACCCGGTCACTTCGCCGAGGAGGGAGATCAGAAGCTGTTGGAGCGGATCCATCGGAAGAGACAAGTTCCTCAGAAGAGGGCAAGGTGGATAACTCAATTAAGGTATCTGTAGACATGTTAGTGGGCAATGACATATCTGAAAAAGAGATAGGATGTGTTGGTGGAGGTGTTGACTCAAAAGAAGAGTTTATCTCAGGAGTATCGGGAAAAAGATCTGTGGAGAGGTCAGTGAATAGGAGAGAGGTGTTGTCATGTGACAGGTGAAATTTGGATATGGAGGCGAACATCCTGTGTTCCTAGAAAACAACATGACGAGATACTCAGAGACATTTGGAGTAAGGAGCCTAACATTTGTAGCCTTCGTGTTCAACACCGTATCCCAAAAAACAACATAATCGAGATCTAGATTCCAATTTGGTGCGCTCATGAGTTTGAAGAAGAACAAAACAAGCACAACCAAATACCTTAAGAGTACTATGTCAGGAGGGTGACCATAAAGACGCTCAAAGGGTGATTGATTCCCAATGATGGGAGAAGGCATGCGGTTCTTGGTGTAAACAGCTGTAAGAGCAGCTTCACCCCAAAAGCGTTCAGGACACGAAGCAGATATGAGAAAAGCACGGACGGTATTGAGAATGTCTCGGTGTTTGCACTCAACACGCTCATTTTGTTGAGAAGTGCCTAGACATGAACGATGAGGAAGAGTGTCATGTTGGCGAAGAAAGTCAAGGACTCTAGAGTCCGTGTATTCGGCAGCATTGTCAGCACGAAACACTTTGATATTGCAAGAAAATTGAGTTTTGACCATGTTAGCAAAATCAAAGTACAACTAAGGTAATTCAGATCGATTACGCATAAGAAATATCCAAGTGTAACGAGAGTAATCATCAACAAAAATGACAAAATATCTAGAGCCTCCTATAGTAGCAGTGGGAGATGGACCCCAAACATCAAAGTGAATCAAATCAAATGGTGCAGAAGAAAAAGAATCACTATTGTGAAATGGCAATGCCGATTGTTTTGCAAGTTGACAAGGAAGACAATCAAATAGTTCTTTATTAACAAGTCTTAAACAACCATTAGATACTAAGGATTGAAGACGACCAACAGAAGCATGACTCAAACGAGAATGCCAGAGACTAATGGATGGGGTAGATGAGACTGTGGCTGCTGTCTGAACTGATGAGGAGAAACGGGATGGAAGGTGAAGATTGATGAGCTCAAAGAGTCGTCCAACCTTACGGCCTATCCCAAGAGTTTGTCCCGTCTTTGGATCCTGCACACAACAACCAAAGGCAGAAAAGAGGACAGTTAGACCGAAGTCACATAATTGACCAACAGATATAAGATTGAGAGTGAGTTGGGGAATACAATAGTATCAGGAAGGGAAGTATTTAATGTTGAGATTTTTCCGATATGACTCACGGTCATAGGAGAACCATCAGCAGTTTGAATAGTCGGGGATGTTTGGTGGCAAATATAGTGGAATCAGGTGTCACGTGATTCCAACATGCAGAGTCAAAGAACCAAGATGAATTACCTGAGGTGACTGACATAGCAGTAGAGGGTAGATTACCAGAATGAGCAAGAATTTGTTTGACAATTTCCTCTATGTCAGAGGCAGAAAACGTCTCAATAGAAGTAGTGGATGATGAACCTTTAGCAGTAGTGCCAGCAGATCTAGAAGGAGTACCGCGAGACATGTATTGTTGGGAGTGTCTATTGGGGTTTTGGAAACAATCACGTTGAAGATGACCAGGGGCTTGCTTCTAACAGAATTGGCAAACTCGAACCGGGCATTCCAAGAGAATGTATCCTAGTTTCTTGCAGTAATTGCAGAATTTTGAAGATCCAGATGGATGTCTTTTATTGTTGAGTTGAAAAGATCCAGATGATACCCTTTGTTGTTAGGTTGAGGTCCCCTGGGAGTGGCGAAGACAACATCTGTAGAGGTCGTCTTGCGAGGGGTAAGACGAGTTTCCTCCGAGAGAAGTTCAGTGACAACTTGATCTAAAGTAGGTAAGGGACTGCGATGAAGGAGAGATGCACGAACATGCTCAAACTCATTAGTGACGGCCATGAGAAAGAGAACCAAGTGTTGCTGATCCCGATAGTTGGAAAATTTTTCAACATTGTTGGCATCTGTAAACTCTGGTTCTGAGGAAGCAAGTTGATCCCAAACATAGTGCATCTCAGATAAGAAGTTATTGATGGATTGCCCAGGTTGTTGCTGCATGCGATGTAGAGTGCCTAGAAGTTGGTATTGATGAGACAGATCTGCGGTGGTGTAGCATTTCTATAAAAAATCCCACAGATCTGCGGTGGTCTACCAAACTGGAGGCTGATGGAGCATACACAAGTGTTGCGAATCCAAGTGATAATCTGGTGGTTTTTGCTATCCCACTCTTCGAGACGGTCTATGCATGTATTTTATGTTGTCATCTCCAGCGATTTTCTCTGGTTCGGTAATATCGCCAGTGACATAGCGCCAGAGCTTTCTGCCTTTAAGAAAGCTTGACATAGCTTGAGCCCATATAGTGTAGTTGAGTCCTTCCATGACAATGGCAATGGGTTGTGAGGCCTCAAGATGCTCCATAGTGTGCAAGAAGCTGGAAGGAGATAGAGATAAAAAATAACAGGAACCGAACTGAACTGGTCAGGAAATGACTGATGGAGTGGCGGCTGAGATGACGTCGATGGAGAATAAGACTCCGACTATAGTGACGACCTGATAGGTATGAAGATGATATACAAGAAGTTTTTTCTGATGTGAAGGATCCACTAATAGTGGCAATCACAGAGCATACTCAACTCTTGATATACCGAGAACCACTATGAATAGTAGCTCTGATACCAAGTTAAATTTAAGAAAGGAAATGAGACAATACAAAGAGAAGAGAATTGTATTGAATAGTGTGTTTTGTTTACAAGAGAGGTATCCTATTTATGGCCTAACTTAAGGGGAATGTTTCCCTTTCTAACCAATGTGGGACCAACTATTATATACACACACACACACACACACACACACACACACACACACACACACACACACACACACACATTAACAGTTTGATCAATCTAGCTATTGATAATGTAGGTAGGCTTGCAAGCTTTGCATGAAAGAAATCATATGTGCCTCTCCATGCTTTTATTTCTGCCCAATATTCTAAGCTTTTGTTCACTAATTTTACATATTTTCCCTTTCATTTATTTATTTTTGAGTTTATGTTTCACTTTTATATAATTTCTGCCTTGAAGTCCTGAATCGTACTGTTGTTACCTTTTACACATAAGCATATTTGAAGTCAACTAAATTATTTTAGCCTGTTGTTAAACAAATAAAATTCGCTTTTAAATTATGCTAGTTGAATCTTTATTGGTCCATAACCATGTGATATATGGTTGCACACATGACCAAATATTAGGCACATGTCCACATAGAAAGTGTGTGCGAGTTCCAACTCGCTCAAGTAGGACCCACTATTTATGTTTTGCGAAAAAAAATCATGGTGATTAATGCTGGAGTATTCTCACGAAGGGTATCTTTTCAATGGTAGATGAACTGAGCATTTTATGTAAGATATGAAGCTTATAATGGTGGAACCCGCTCTTAGGCCCGAAAAGTCGAGCAACTCCACTAATCTTGTAACGCCCTGAAAATCAGGGGTCGTGAAGGTGCCCAACTCCCGAGTTCCAACACATCACTTATGCAACATAGATAATGATGAGTAAATGTCAATGGTAGATGAAGTGAGCATTTTATGTAAGATATGAAGCCAGTAATGGTGGAACCCGCTCTTAGGCCCGAAAAGTCGAGCAACTTCACTGATCTTGTAACGCCCTAAAAATCAGGGGTTGTGCAGGTACCTAACTCCCGAGTTCCAATGCATCACTTATGCAACATAGATAATGATGATTAAATGTTGACCATATTAGTACATTAAACATGAATGAGATTATACCAAAAAAACATATCATACTCCAGAGACAGTTGAATTACGCAAGCGGAAGACTGTGATAAGTATATAAGACATATAAGTGATTGTAAGTCTCCTGAGTATGATCATGTTACCAGGTCAATTAATTACATGTAAAATTCCAAAATATACAAAATGTGTAATGTTATCTAGTCAGCATCCCAGTAATCCCTGTCGATCAGGACATGGCCTACATAGACCCGCCTGATAACTGCATGTAGGAGAACTCCTCGTCATCATAAAAGGCAGGCTCCGCCTCGCAAGCGTCGCCATCATCTGCAACTAAACTAGAGTATAGTTGGTGTTATAAAACACCGTCCCAGAGTGGGAGTGAGTGATCAACTCAGTGGAGCTATAAGGCAAAGGTTAACATGTTATCAATTCAATTAAGCAGTAATGATAAAGCAATACAGCAAGCAATCCTAAGTACTCTAGTTAATGCAAGGATGATATGTTATTATGATGCATGCCCTCACCTGCACTCCCTCTTGCGACAACATCTTACGATCGAGGCATGCACTCCTTCCTCTGTGCTCAACACCAACGCCAAAGGCACATGCAAATGCGGTACATGTATGTGATTAACCAAGTTCTTAATTAGACTTATTCATATAGCAGGTTCAGAAAGCTAAGGTACCTCCTTTTATATTATTTACCCAACGATGATCCATCTAGGGTCATCAATCTTAGTTTACCACATACGATAGGCAAGTTATAGGGCAACGTCACCCCTGAATGTAAAGCAGTGGAAAGGCAAGTTCAGGTCACCATGAAGAGGCTCGTCACTGTCCTCATAAGCCTTAGTTTATACTCGAGGTCACTATGGGAAAGGCTCGTCACCTTAGCGTAGGCCGATAACTCAAATACAGTGTCTCATACCACCGTATTCGGCTCACGAGTTGGTTTGCTCACTGGTCACCACGGGGAGGCTCGTCACCCCAGCGTAGGCCGACAGCTTGACCACGGTGTCCCATACCACCATGCCCGGCTCATGAGCCTTAGCGGATCAAGGTACCAAGGTTAAACGGGCTTTTCACTGTAGGTTTGGTACTTAGATTCAAGCAGTAGCGTCCATACATGGTGAACATACATCGGGCCAATCGAGTTTCTTGACAGGATTGACTGGTATGAGCGTACGTTGAATTGATCGACATGGAGTGAATAAACATTCCTCGTGGCCTAACTACTGTCGACAATCATCGTACGACTCGGATTCATCAAACGTATCTGTTGTGGCAAAACTACTCAGCCACTCGGTCATAAATCATTACCAACTGCCTTGACTACATCATAGTCCCAATCACACTCCAAACAACAACATTCACATGTGAAAATCAAAGACAGCATATGACAACCAAATCTAAATATGAATCATATTTGAGCATTTCAACAAACACATAGAGTACATGTTATCATACATAGGCATTTCATTTATAAATCACATAGTAGTAAGATAAGTTACATAAAGGAACTGTAACTATAGGTGAGGGAATCGAGAACCCCATGTCAACACCACCATTACATACATGTAGACAAGCATTTTCTCATTCAGGCATTTTATCAAACACTTAGACTGCACGTATTACATACATGTAGTAAATTAGTTAAAACACATATTATAGCAAATCCTTTCACAAAGGAGTTGCCACGTATACAACGATCATGTATTTGCAATCAATAATCATGGCAAGCACAAATCATAATTCCATATTCATTCAAACATTTTAACAAACACTTGGAATGCATTATAATCAACATAGTTTATATATATGTGTAATATACGGGAAACATCGTATCTAAGCAATGTGATAGCAATCAAGTCAGTCATAAATCGTTAACTGACATTGAAAGCCTTGAAAATCATAACCTAAACGTTTATAGTCTGTACCTTTCGTCGGTAAACTCGTAACGAACTCAGTTTATACGCTAAGTCTTCGTCTACGGCACAACGACAACCTATAGCATAAAATAGGTTAGCTATTGCACCACTTACTCTATTTGAATCCCTAAAACAGATTAGGATTAGGATTTCTTACCCAACAACAGGATCGGAATCGCTGGTATAGCGATACAGGAGCAGTGGTTAAGCACGTGGAGTGATGGGATCGAATCCCAGGAACTTTCTCTCACTCCCACTCTCTTCTCCTCACTTTCTTCTTCTCTTTCTCTCTTCTCTCTCCTAGGGTTTGGAATTCATATGGAATGAGAGAGGGGTGGGTAAAGGCCCTTATATAGGCCCAGAACTAATGGGAATGGCCCTAGGGCCATGGTCTACTTAGGTTATAGCCAAAAGTCACCTGTTTCGGGCCAACGGAGCACATCTGGAGGCCCCTTTTCTGCATACCGTCCGAGGAAAGTTCCCTGACATTAGTTCTAGTTCAGGTTAAGTTTTCAGTCCGATCGGATTTATGGATCAACCGTAGCGGATCAGTTTCAATTCAACGGTCATCATCACTCGATCAGGGCCACAAGTACACTGACCTGTGCAGTGAAATTTTCCTGATCCAATGGTGTATTTGGGTCAGATTCTGACGGTCTGAATCCTTAAACTTGTTCCGCAAGTGAACGGCCCAAATCACTTAAATCTGAGTTCATTTTCTAAAGGTATTCGTGTTTCTCACACACTTCGCTCCAGGTCCAAGTTGTGCGTTTCTGGATACTATCTAGACTTGATTTCCGAGATGGTTTTCAAGTCTAGTAAGGCGATCATAACCGTATAGCTTCGCGGTAATCGGACTTTCGACGCGCGATCCAGGTCCGAATCGAAGTTTCAAGCTGCTCCCGAGAGCAACTGAGTTTTGAGATTGATCCTATGTTTTTAGGTAATGTAGCATCAGCAATTCTACTAGTTTTGGGTCTTACAGATCGTATAGAAAGTTGTTCAAGCTAATCTATCGTTTAATTCAGTTTAACACTTAATTAATTTTTGTCTAATTTCTAAAGGATTTGGTCCTGAGTGATTTCTACCTGAGGTGGTACTCGGGTCTTTGTACGGATTTTTTCGAGACGTTACAAATCTGGTGGTTGCTAATTTCACAAAGTTGTCATGGTGGCATTGGTGCCACATGAATTAAAACACAAGTTCTTGATTAATTAATTGGATTACCATTCCTATATTTTATATTCATCTTAAGTTGGTTACTGTCACAGCCCATGCAGGAAGTGGAAAAAGAACCAAATTGCTTCTATGGATATAAGTTAGGAGGAAATGTCCGATGATATCGGTTCAATGTAGAAATTGTTTACAAGATTTAAGTCTACCTGGTTGGCCCCATGGTATACTTGTCATGAACTAATATCACGGTGATCGATGTCGGGGACACATGGAAGAGGAGCATTAATGCTCTGACACTAAGGGGGTGTTTGGATCATAAGTTGCTTAAGATAAGCTACTTATGCGAAAAGTTTCTAATTGTAAGACTTGTAATCCTGTGAGGCCAACTGTATGCTTCATTTGGAATGCCAGCACATTCCCAGTAAATCAGATCAGTGAGCTTTGATTGTAACCTTATATCGGTACCTCAATGACCTGAGACTTATATCTTGGCAATTGCATAAGCGTTGCGTTCCAATGTCGTGTGACACATCTCTAGGTTAGAAGTTATAGTTTTTGGCACAATCCAAGATAGACAGCGTCGCAAGATCCACTTGCACAAATCCTAAGGTAGTCCAATTAATCACTCACCTCTCTCTCTCTCTCTCTCTCTCTCTCTCTCTCTCTCTCTCTCTCTCTCTCTCTCTCTCTCTCTCTCTCTCTCTCTCTCTCTCTCTCTCTCTCCATTAGTCAAACAAGCCGTGCCTCCCATCACTCACCCATATCTTTGCCCATGCTAAGCCACTCCTCTCTCTCTCTATCCCTCTCCCCATTCTACCCCTCCCTCTTTTCATAATTTCTTTTCTATCCAAAAAGTTCTACCACAAAGCCCCCAAATCCCTCTCATTTCTACAATTTTCCTAGCAAGTGAGAATAAGAAAAAAAAAAAAAAACAACAGAGATTAGAGAGGGAGAGAAAAGATTAGAGAGAAATTAGAGAGGATAAAGAAGAAATTTGGGAGGTTCGAAAGAGATTAAAGAGAAAAGAGTGAGTGTTTAAGAGAGAGAGAGAGAGAGAGAGAGAGAGAGAGAGCTTGAGGGAAATTTTGAGGGTTAGAGGCATCTATGAGAAGTTAGGTCCATCCAAGTCATCCGATTGACGATCCAACCTGATCCGGCCATTCAACATCATTGTGAGTGCAAGGAGGACAAACTCTCCCTTTTCCCCTTACTTTCTTTCATTTTGGTGGGCCCATAAAGGTGGGACCCGCCTTGTGCTTATATGAAGTGTATGGTGGACCCCATAGTGGTGGGGGCATGTCGATGGCCGGAATCCCCACTTTCCTTCTCTTTTCCTTCATTTCCCATTCCCTTTACCTTTTTGGTTTGTTGTGGGGCCACAAGTGGGCAACGCTGTGAGATAGCTTGCCCTGCACGCTATCGCAGTGTGGGTCATTTTGCGTGGCCCACCATGATATTTATTCACAGTTTAACCTATTGATAAGATCACTCAGATATGGATAATGGAAGGTACAAGAATTAGCTTGGTCCAAATTTCTTTGGGCCTACCATGGGCTGGCCAACCCGATGGATGGGGTGGATCATCCACACATGGACTCCACTTGAAAAGGGGAAGAAAAAAGAGGGCAACATGACACTGGTCCCTCACAGCGGCAGGGACGCTGGAAGCAACCAGCGCCTAAGGTTGCCTAGTCCAGCGTGAGAGGTGGGGTCTCCACTCGTGGGACCCACCATGATGTATATGTTTCATCCGCTCCGCCCATCAGTTTTGCCAGATCATTTGTGCTTGTGACCTAACGATGAAGAAGATCCAACTATCAGGCGGGCCACACCACAAGAAGTAGTGGAGTCAGCGGTCCACCATTGGACCCGTGCTTGGAAAACCAGCGTTGGGGTGAGCCCCACTTGTGGGACCCAATTGATGTATATTTATAATCCACACCGTTCATCCATTTTGGCATATTATTTTAGGGTTGGTGCCCAAAACTGAAATAGATCCAAATCTTATGTTGGCCTCACCATTAGAAACAGTGGGGACAATGATACCCATCGTTGCAACTTTCGATGGTCTCATGTGTATTGTATGCCATCTAACGATGGCACGGGCCACACGTGACCTGTAGCCAATCCAGGTGTGGTCAGCATGAAGGGAAAACACAACTATCAGCTTGATCCAAAGCTTTTGAGGGCCACACAAGTGGACCCACTGCCTATAGCGTGCCTACGCACGTTGTCCAGCAAGGCAAACCTCATGGGGCCACCCTGATGTACCTGTTTCATCCATGCCATCCATCTGTTTCTTCAACTCATTTCAGGGATGGGGCCCATAAGTGAGGCTGATCCATATCTCAGGTGGGCCACACCTCAGGAAACAGTGGGACAATGGTGTCCACCGTTAAAACCTTCCCAGGGGCCACATGAAGTTTGTATTTTATCCACACTGTCATCTGACAGCAGGACCGACCATAATGTATCTATTTTATTCGTACAGGCCATATGTTTTTCCATATCAATTTAGACCATGAGCCTATAAATGAGGTCGATTATACCCTCCAACAGGTCACACGAAAGGAAAGTGTGGGAATTGAGTTCCTACCATTAAAAACTTCCACAAGCCCACTGTAACGATTGTTGCCACCCAACTTGTCTGTGGTCCTATTGTGGACCCCACCATGGTGCATGTGTTTGTTTAATGCAGCCCAGGTGGGTTCCAACTTGATGTATATTTTATATCATCACCGGTCATCCGCTTTACTAAATCATGTTATATGCAAAGGCCCTGTTGCAAAATATTGATTTTAATAAAATATATTAAATAATAATATAAAATATATAAAAAGTTGTTTCGAAAAAACACTGTTTTATGGGTTTTTTGGGAATAGTCCCACATGGGAAAGGGAAGAGAAAAATCTTTGGTTTAAATGATAATAGTGGAGTATTATAATATTTGCCTACCTAGTCCGTGGACTATGGACCTTGCGTGTTCCAGTGCTACGCACTGGAACATCCGCGCGCGTTGGGGCTTGGGCACGGGCTCGGTCTCGGTGCGAGGGCGTGGGCATGTGAGGCAGTGTGGCTGTAGAGGCGCTAGTGGCACACTTTGCACTTCGAACCGGAGCGAGACGTGTGCGAGTCGCGGTGCGACTAGTGGCTAAGGAAGATGGTTGGCTGGATGAAAAACTAGAGGACTGAATGAGAGTCCCTCTGATTATATAGAGGCTGGAAAATAGAGCTGTTGCAGCAGATTAGTAACAGTTGTACCATTAGTATAGGGTCCAGCTGTAACTGCTGCATGGCTAGCCCAACAACTAGAAAACGGCTAGCTGCTGTCTCACAATAGTCAGCATGCAGCAGCTTAATGGACCATGCACAACAGTCAGAAAACAGCCATAAAACAGCTAGTTTTCTCCAACAGCTAGAAAACGGTCATGGGATTTATTTCCCTGGACCATAACCCCCAGCCACCATAGCCTATAAAAGGAGGACCTGGATGGGTTTCCAATCCATCTCAAAACCCACTCCAGCAGACCCATACGAACTGAGACAGCCTACTATTCCTTTTTTATACTCCAGTAGTTCCAGCAAGACAGTAAGGGTTAAACCTTTACTAGAAGAACAGACCAACGGTGTGGTCTAGAATTGTTCAACTGAACCAGTGGCTGAAGTACTGACCAGTGCAGTGGTCTTAATACAAAGAATCTTTTTTCTCTTTCTTTTTTTTTTCTTTTGAGATTTTTCTCTATGTTGTAATCTGCCAGAAATTGTGTAATTAAGTTCCAATAGGTGGGTCTTCGTGTTTGCTGAACGCAGACCCACGCCAGGCTCGTCGTATCCTAAAAGCAATTTGCTTGAAACCTATCAGCTTACTCAATTCACTTGAGTAGGGGCAAATAACGCTTTAAGGACAGCGTTTTCAGACGTGTTTCAGCCTGTCCTTATTTCTGATTATCGTAATTTTTTGGTTTCCATATTATACAGAAAATACATTAATCTGTATAATTTTCAACAATCTTAAAGCGTTATTTTGTAATGGAAGCCGACAGTGTTTCATCCATCAAGTTGATGAATCAGGACTTGATACGTCTTGATCGGTTCGAAGGAACTAATTTTACAAGATGGCAAGACAAGCTAAAATTTCTCCTAACGGGCCTAAAGATCTACTATATATTAGATCCAAATTTGCAAGCGCTACATGAAGCAACTGACAACGACACACCTGAACAGGTGGCCGCCCGCACCAAACGAGCTGAAGACGAACTCTTGTGTCGAGGACACATTCTGAACGCACTCTCCGACCGTCTCTACGATCTATACCAACAAACGTCATCAGCAAAGGAGATCTGGGCCGCTCTGGAGTTCAAATATAAGGCTGAAGAAGAAGGTACCAACAAGTTTCTCATCGCCAGGTATTTTGACTTCAACATGGTAGATAACAAACCACTGCTATCCCAAATCCAAGAATTGCAGCTAATAGTAAATAAAATCAAAGCGATAAAGATAGATCTTCCTGAATCATTCCAAGTCGAGGCTATAATCGCCAAATTGCCACCGATGTGGAAAGACTATAGAAAGAAGTTACTGCATAAAACTGAGGACTACACACTGGAGCAAATCCGGAAACACCTCAGAATTGAGGAAGAATCTCGTAACCGCGACACAAAGAATGATAACGAGAATGCCTCATCCAAAGTACATGCAGTAGAGAATTCTAGTAACAAACATCCCGAGAAGGACAATTCCCTGAAACCCAATAAAGGAAAATTCAAGAAAAACGCCCAAAAGAAGAACGGAAAGTTCAAAGGCCCATGCTATGTCTGTAGGAAAACCGAGCACTATGCTCGAGTATGCCAATATCACAAGTCTAAACAAGAGGCAAATGCAGTAGAAGAAGGCGATATAGTGGTCATGATCACTGAGGTGAATACCATCCAAGGCAAAGTTCCAAGATGGTGGTATGATACTGCCGCTACAGTACATGTGTGCTACGACAAATCAGCATTCAAAACCTATGAGGAATTGACCGATGGTCAAGAAGTTCAAATGGGTAATGAAGTCCGATCGAAGGTCGTCGGCAAAGGAACTGTCGAACTGATATTCACCTTTGGGAAGAAAGTGATTCTGACTAATGTACTGCACGTCCCGGACATGAGGCGAAACTTAGTTTCTGGGGATCTTCTGGAAAAATCAGGGATAAGGGTGGTGTACGAGTCAGGTAAACTGATTCTGTCTAAGAATGAGAATTTTGTCGGAAAGGGATATGCTTGTAACGGGATGGTCAAGTTTTCTCTGAATGAAAGTAGCACTTCTGCGTATATGGTTGAATCCGTTGGACTGTGGCATGATAGACTAGCCCATATAGGGTATAGTACCTTGAAGTTCATGGCTAAGAATAGTTTAATCTCATATACAGATAATGAAACCGAAAAATGTGAAATGTGCATACGATCCAAAATGACGAAGAAACCTTTTCCAAGTGTTGAAAGACCATCTCAAGTGTTGGATCTTCTGCATAGTGATATCTATGAGTTAAATGACATTCTTACTCGTGGAGGTAAACGGTACTTCATAACCTTTATAGATGATTGCTCTAGATATGTGTATGTGTACTTATTAAAGAGCAAAGATGAAGCATTGAACATGTTTAAAGTATATAAAGCAGGAGTAGAGAATCAACTAAATAAGAAGATAAAAATTCTCTGTAGCGATAGAGGAGGAGAATACTTCTCAAATGAATTCGATAACTTCTGTGAACAACATGGACTGATACATTAATGTACTACTCCATACACACCTCAATAAAACGGAATAGCTGAAAGAAAGAATAGGACATTAGTAGAAATGGTCAACTCAATGCTGATAAGAGCAAAGTTACCACTAAGTCTATGGGGTGAGGCACTGCTTGCAGCATGCCATATTCTAAATAGAATACCGTCTAAAAAGTATAAAATATCTCCATATGAAACATAGAGAGGTAGAAAACCTAATCTAGGATATCTAAAAGTGTGGGGGTGTCTTGCATACTGCAGAACCCCTGACCCAAAGAGAACTAAGTTAGAACTAAGAGCTATTAAGTGCGCCTTCGTAAGGTATGTACAAAATAGTAAAGCTTATAGACTTCTAGACATGGAGTCTAATACAATAATAGAATCAAGAGACGTTGAGTTCTTTGAGAACTCACTATCCTTGGAGTCAAAGGATAATGAAATCCAAACTCCTAACAGAGAACCAGAAAGCACAGCTCCACAGATAGTGGAAGCTCCTATTGAATCTCGTAGGAGTCAAAGAACGAGAATAGAGAAGAGTCTAGGAGATGACTACACGGACTCACAACACATCATTTTCCATCTTGTAGAAACAGATAGAGAAAATGTTATAAGACAAATACCTATAGTGATGAATATAGAAGATGATCCTAAATCATATAAAGAGGCTATATCCTCTAGAGACTCAGCTTTCTGGAAAGAAGCTATAAACGATGAAATGGAATCCATACTATCAAATCAAACATGAGAATTAGTAAACTTACCTCCAGGTTCTAGACCCATAGGTTGCAAGTGGGTATTTAGGAAGAAATATCACTCTGATGGGACTATCCAAACCTTTAAAGCTCGACTAGTAGCTAAGGGTTTTAGACAAAAAGAATGGATAGATTATTTTGACACATACTCACCTATAACTAGGATAACATCCATTAGGATATTATTTGCGCTAGCTTCTATACATCATCTTCACATCCATCAAATGGATGTAAAGACCGCTTTCCTGAATGGTGACCTCAATGAGGAGGTATACATGGAACAACCTGAAGGGTTCATTCTACCAGGAAATGAAAACAAAGTATATAGATTAGTCAAATCATTGTATGGATTAAAACAAGCACCAAAACAATGGCATGAGAAGTTTGATTCCAAAATACTATCTCATGGTTTCATGCATAATGTAGCTGACAAATGCATATATTCTAAAGTAGATGGTAATTGTATCGTTATTATTTATCTGTATGTTGATGACATGTTAATAATAAGTAATAAAATGGAAGGTGTAACTGAAACGAAGAGGTTTCTATCTTCAGTATTCAAATTGAAGGATCTTGGACAAGTTGATACCATCCTAGGTATCAAAGTTAAAAAATATTGTGGGGGTTATGCTTTGTGTCAATCTCATTATATTGAGAAGATACTAAACAAGTTTAACCATCTAAATATAAAAGAAGCAAAGACCCCATTTGATCCAAGTATTAAGCTAAAAGAAAATACTGGAAGAACCGTTGCACAATTAGAATATGCGAGTGTTATACGAAGTCATATGTATATTATGCAATGCACTAGACCTGATATCGCATATGCTGTGAGTAAACTTAGTAGGTTTACTAGTAATCCCAGTACTGAACACTGGAATGCAATTAGTAGAGTCCTTGGTTACTTAAAAGCAACTAAAGACTTAGGACTATTTTATTCAAAGTTTCCGGCCGTATTGGAAGGATATACCGATGCGAGCTAGATATCGAGTGCAGGGGACAACAAGTCTACTACAGGGTGAGTATTCACCCTAGGAGGTGCAGCTGTATCTTGGGGATCCAAGAAACAGACCTGCATAACGCACTCGACTATGGAGTCTGAATTCATAGCCCTGGCTGCAACTGGCAAAGAGGCTGAGTGGCTAAGGGATCTTCTATTAGAAATTCCTTTCTGTGTAAAGCCTATATCTGCTGTGTCACTACATTGTGATAATGAAGCTACATTAGCTAGAGCCTATAGCGGCACGTATAATGGTAAATCTAGACATATAAGTCTTCGACATGATTATGTCAGATAATTGATTCGAGATGGAATCATTGCTATTTCCTATGTGAAATCAAGCAACAACCTGGCAGATCCTTTCACTAAACCTCTACCAAGAGAGGTAGTAAAGGCTACATTTAGAGGGATGGGGTTGAAACTCTTCAACCAAAGTTCCACCAGTGATGGTAACCCAACCTAAAGTTAGAAAATCTCTAAATTTGGGTTTAATGGGTAAAAACAAGTCACTGATATGTGGAAAGTTTTTCAGTACTAAATTATAAAACCTCATCCATAATAGATAAGTGCTGAGCGTTACGAAAGAGGGTTGAGTCTGAGAATTCTTAATGAAATCCAGTCTATAGGACAAGTGTCTTATAGTAACGGAGACACTGGAAGGATTTCACCTATATGAACGTAGAGATGGTGCCGTCTCTCATGAGAGTTAGGAGTTTTCTCTTGGGATCGTTCACGAATTAGGATAAGCACATGGCCATTAAATGTGCTGAGTAATATTGTGGGAACTCTAACAAACACATAGTGAATATGTGTGTGGTTTCTCCAACTTTGTTATCTAGGAATAACTGGTTCAAAGCTGTAGCTACCAGTCATTTCGACAGAGTTTTGAGATACTTATACTAAGGAAAGATTAAAATCGAAAGATATCTTTCTTTATGCATATAAACTGACTATTCTGGCAGAATGTTTAACCGAAAAAATATATTTTTATAAAAAATCAAGTGGGGGATTGTTGCAAAATATTGATTTTAATAAAATATATTAAATAATAATATAAAATATATAAAAAGTTGTTTTGAAAAAATACCGTTTTGTGGGTTTTTTGGGAATAGTCCCACATGGGAAAGGGAAGAGAAAAATCTTTGGTTTAAATGATAATAGTGGAGTATTATAATATTTGCCTACCTAGTCCGTGGACTATAGACCTTGCGTGTTCCAGTGCGTAGCACTGGAACACCCGCGCGCGCGCTCGTGCTCGGGCTTGGGCTCGGTCTCGGTCTCGGTCTCGGTCTTGGACTTAGGCTCCAGCTCGGTGCGAGGGCATGGGCATGTGAGGTAGTGTGGCTGTAGAGGCGCTAGTGGCGCACTTTGCACTTCGCACGTGCGCATCGTGTCGCAGAGGTCGCTCCCTTTGTGAACCGGAGCGAGACGTGTGCGAGTCGCGGTGTGACTAGTGGCTAAGGCAGATGGTTGGCTAGATGAAAAACTAGAGGACTGAATGAGAGTCCCTCTGATTATATAGAGGCTTGAAAATAGAGCTGTTGCAGCAGATCAGTAACAGTTGTGCCATTAGTGCAGGGTCCAGCTGTAACCGCTGCATGGCTAGCCCAACAGCTAGAAAACGGCTAGCTGCTGTCTCACAACAGTCAGCATGCAGCAACTTAATGGACCATGCACAACAGTCAGAAAATGACCATAAAACGGCTAGTTTTCTCCAACAGCTAGAAAACGGTCATGGGATTTATTTCCCAGGACCATAACCCCCAGTCACCATAGCCTATAAAAGGAGGACCTGGATGGGTTTCCAATTCATCTCAAAACCCACTCCAGCAGACCCATACGAACTGAGACAGCCTACTATTCCTCTTTTATACTCCAGTAGTTCCAGCAAGACAGTAAGGTTAAACCTTTACTAGAAGAACAGACCAACGGTTTGGTCTAGAACTGTTCAACTGAACCAGTGGCTGAAGTACTGACCAATGCAATGGTCTTAATCCAAAGAATCTTTTTTCTCTTTCTTTTTCTTTCTTTTGGGATTTTTCTCTATGTTGTAATCTGCCAGAAATTGTGTAATTGAGTTCCAATAGGTGGGTCTTCGTGTTTGTTGAACGCAGACCCACACCAGGCTCGTCGTATCCTAGAAGCAATTTGCCAGAAACCTATCAGCTTACTCAATTCACTTGAGTAGGGGCAAATAACGCTTTAAGGACAGCGTTTTTAGACGTGCTTCAACCTGTCCTTATTTCTGATTATCATAATTTTGTGGTTTCCATATTATACAGAAAATACATTAATCTGTATAATTTCCAACAGGCCCGAGTGTGTGGCCGATTCTAGTCTTAAGTGGGTCATGCCACATAGACCCTTTACTAATCGGGTCCCACTCGCTATATTTCAAGCCATTCAAGGCTGAACATCACATGATATGTTTGATAACATGCTAAAGTAATTGGCCTGATAGGTCGACACTGATAATATGCTTAGCGTAATGGATACTTTGCTCATTCATTTGTCTATATGCATCACATGTATGCCTATCTTAGAATGATGATTGATCATAGCATACGCCTTTTCGACTTGAGGTACTTGGAGGACCCATATGAAATAGGATCATCTTGCATAATTGCACAGAACGCACAGGATTGACTCATGGCTTAGATAGTGTGATTTATGCATTATGCATCATGTTTGACACGTCACATCCACTCTCTAATAATACCTGGAGGTAGTCCCACAACCTTGTTATGGTTGCGAATGATTTTATGGACACCGGAAACTATTGAGTTTACATGACATCACAGACATCCTTGGGTGAAAGTCCTAAACCCCGTGGTACTAGTAGGATATTTCAACTTCTAGACCGAGTGGATTCATGAGCGCATAATAGTTGGGTACTAGTAGGCCGCGTCTCCCACTATATCGGGATCGATTGGAATGGGGTTTAACCTTACATGCCCAGGTGCATAAGGCTACATGCTAGGTTGAGTCTGACCAGCTCGTGAAATGAGTTCGCTATCGAGGAGCAAGGTAGTTTTTTGTGTACCACTGATGAGGTGGATAGTGAGGTCTTTTGCACTCACCTAGTCTTGCCTACAATGGGTGGTAACCAGTGTTGGTAGTGTATTGGACCTCAGTAATGATTCAATTAAGAACTATTCTGATATATGGACTACTGGAGGATTGGCATGTTGCATTGCATCATTAGCGTATGACATTTAGTTATCTAGGCTCTTTCATTACATAGCCTGGGCATGACTGATAGTATTTATGGATTTGACAATTTGGTCCTCCATCATTTCCGCTTATTCTGATATTTATATGCTTGGCATATGTATCGCGCACACATGCACACACTCTCTAAGCTTACGTACGTTATTTACGTGCAAGTTATGCTAGACCGCAGCAGCATTGAGGTAGGGGCATGTGCCTAATCTTTTGGATTTTTATTATATCATGTATTTTCCTTCCAACATTGTACTCGAACTGATATTATAGTCGAAATGTGATGATATTTTTAGTTTTGGTACACTTTGTTGTTATGTTTAAAAAAAAAAAAAAATCACCCTGAAAATCCTCTTTGTGGGACCCCCATGCATGGGAGTTAGGAGCCAATAGTGGTATACTATTGATGCTATCACCGCTGGATTCAGAGCTCAGGAATTCTATAAGCTCGTTCACTAAGTTTGGAGCATGACATTAATGGTTTTTTTAAAAAATCTAGTTCATAAAAGCAATATAACCGAGAACAAGGAAGTATTGTTGGCAATGATTCGATCAGAGAATCTGAAACATTAATAGATTTTGAATTTGGGCACTTTGTTCCATATGACATCACATAAAAATTATTTTACTCGTATCGGTTATGTAATAGTTGTACAGTTCACATGGATGATAATAGTACGTGTAAAATTATGGGGATTACAAATGTTATAATCAACATATTTGATGGTATCACACGTACAGTTTTCAAGTGCCTCATATACCGAATCTATGAAAGTCTTCTATTATTAGAAAATAATGATAAAAATGGCTACAAATTTTCTTATGAAAATTGTTGATTGAAGATTATAAAACGGGCAATAGTAGCTACAAAAGAAAAATTGATAGGTGGTTTATATTAATTAATCAGAGATACTGTGGTTAGTGACGTTATTATTGTCAATACTGTGATAAACTCTACTACAATCGGCCACAAACGGTTGGGCCACATTAGTAAGCAAGCAAAAGGTACTTCTTGATCGAAGTTTACTTTTAGTTTAAAATCTATTAATTTTTATAATAATTGTTTATATGAAAAGCTCTATAGAGCTCATTTTTTCTTTTCCACTACTAAAATGATATTTTAAATCTAATTCATTCTAATATTTGAGAGACTCGTGTTCAATCATTGGAATGTTTGAAATACTTTACTTCTTTTATTAATGATTTATCCAAAAAGTATGGGTTTACATATTCAAAATGAGAGTAATGTTTTTACTTGTTTTATCAAGTTTAAAGCACCAGTTAAAGAAAAGGAAAAAGGATCAAATATTTGAGAAACGATAATGGACGAGAGTATACCTCAAAAGAATTCAACGATTTTTTTTTTTCATTGAGCATAACAATGAGAGGAGGTACATGGTCTGAGATACTCCATGATAAAACAGAGTTGTTGAATGTATGAATCACTTATTAATTGTGAGCACGCTGAGTTCAGTTAAGCTCAAGTAATATTTTTAGGCAAAATCCATTTACACAGCTTATTACTCAGTGAATTGTTTTCTTACAATTGCACTAGATAACAAGATTCATGAAGAGAAAGTATGAAAAACCTATTAATTATTATTTTTTATATTTTTTTATTGTAGTAATTATGTGAATATTTCCAAAAAGTAAACCATAAAGGTAGACAGAAGGTCAATTTTTATTTTTTATTTTATTTTTTATTTATTACTATGCATATGAAACAAAAGGGTGTAAATTGTAACTCCCTAGTGTCCTCTTTTCTTCAATCTTTCTAGGTTATTTTTTAAATGTGTTCAAATTGTACAATAGTAGTGCATCTATTAGGTAACAATAATCTAAGGATTGGGCATGGATTATTCGGTAGGCAAACCCAATGGAACTCTTTGTAGTGCTAGTTTGATTGATGTTGGGGCATCTATTGTCTTAAGATGGTGCAATCTCCTCGTTTCGGGCTACGCATTTCTATCTCGCTCATTTCTTTTTCTAAGTAGCATATGCTCGACTTGGGTTTAAGCCAAGCTTGGGCCTAATGTCCTACTCAATTTTCGAGTCAAGCTTAGGTTCATGTCATTGTAGCTCGGCCTAACCCAACCCATCTCGCGCTATCCACATATGCATGTGTTATATTCTACAAGCATGCCATTATAATCCATAGTTAGGCAACCATGTATTTTGAACAGGAATATTAGTTTCATTCTTCTAAAATGTTTATTTCTTTGTGCACATGTGGCCCATTTACTAAATGAAAGGATTGGAAATTTTAAGGTGAAATAGGGATTTTATCAATTTTTAGGGTGGGTCGGGTCAAGCCCGGGTCCAATGATTTTTTTTTTTTCTGGTCAGGCTTGGGCTTACTATGCATGCCATGTCTAGCTTGAGCCAAGCCGGCCCTTGGGTCTCAAGTATAGGTTCAGGCCCAGCCCAAACCTAGCCTATCCCACCTCAAACCCGGCCCATTGCCAACCCGATTTTAGAATGGAAGGGAGTGAAGTATTTACATTTGGTAGGCCCCATTGCCAAGATAACCTCCTAAGAAAATCAGACTGTCACATTGTACAAAAATTAGACCGATCAACTAACAAGGTGGGCCAGGCCATCGAAGTCGATGGATAACCAACGATCGAACCAAATGTACAGGTGCCACCTGATTTATGGATCAGCTTGAGTAGTGCAGCAATATGATACTCATCAACGGCTCGGATGTCCTGCACATATGTAGCACGGTAAGCTTTGGCATTCTTGGGGCTGCATAGGGTCATTCCTGGGTAGTGAGAAGGGACGTGGATTGCGTCCGTGAGGAGTCGTCTCGCGTTACGAAGCTGATTGCATCCTAACCTCTGTTGGACAATTAGCCGTCCGACCAGAGCTACTGTGGAGCCCACCATCATGTATCTGATTATCCACGCCGTCCATTCATTTTTTCAGATCATTTTAAGATTTATAATACAAAAAATAAAGCGGATACAACGCTCAATTGGACCACACCAGAGATTACTCTTGCATTTAATGCAACCAAGCTCACTATTTGGTGTGGTCTACTTGAGCGTTGTATCCACTTCATGTTTTTGGATCCTACCTTAAATTTATCTGAGAAAATGGATGGACGGCGTAGATAAACAGATACATCACGGTGGCCTCACAGGATCTCTGGTCGGACGGCTTATTGTCGGACCGGGGTTCGTACGCAATCCGCCTCCATCACGTTTGTGGAGAAGTAATGGGGCTATTGGACTGACTTGCAATTCAGGCTGGTAAGAAGGGATGTACTGAGCAAACTTTGTGGGGCCCACCGTGATGGATGTTTTTTATTATCAACGCCATCCATCCGTTTTACTAGCTCATTTTATAGCGTGATTTCAAATTTGAAGCATATGCAAAGCTCAAGTGGACCACACCCCAGGAAACAGTGGAGATAGTAACACTCACCGTTGAAACCTTATTAGGGCCTACAGTGATGTTTACTTGTCTTCCAACCTTGAATGAAGGAAAAACATATCAACTTGATCCAAAACATTCATGGCCACGGAGAAGTTTTCAATGTAGGCGTTCAATGCTCACTGTTTCCTTTGGTGGGGTCCACTTGAGTTTTGGATATGCTTTGATTTTGGGCCATGCCCTAAAATGAGCCTGTAAAATGGATGAACGGACGGCATGGATAAGACACCTATATCACAGTGGCCCCCACAGAGTTTACTCAGGACGCAATCTGTCCGGCAATAAGGGGACCAATGAAAAAAAACAAAAAAAAGATTTAATCGAGATGGTGGATGTCTACTTATCTAGGCACTGGGAAATTCAACACGTGGCATACATAAACTCAAAAAAAAAAAAAAAAAAGTCCCAATGGTAGTACCGACTTAAGTCACCAACCCAAATTCAGAATAATTGAATATTCCTATATTTTGATTGTGGACGCTTGGTTATGGAATGTGTGCAATGTCCTAGTGGCCGTGTATCAACCAACACAGCCAGAGTATTAGAGTTTTCTCCATAAGAAAGATTTTACCTTGAGTGAAGCTGTCAACGGCCTGGCCTGGGCGTAGCAAAATCAAAATTTTAAACAGGGCCAGCAGTTCAAAAATCCGAGAATAAGACAACCCCAAGCCCGGCCTGTCGCTGGTTGTGACTGTAATCAAGAGATTGTGGCTTTGACTCTCGAATTGGGATAGCAATGGGCCATGCTAGGGCCAGGCTAAGGTTGGCCTTTCCCCAGCCCTAATTACATAAACCCTGGCCCTAACCGATCGAGGCCGTAACGGGCTGAAAATCTCTGGGACCTAGCCCTAGCCCTAAGGGATGGTAATTGCCTACTGAGTAACTCAGTACGATACTATGGGGCCCACCATGATGATATGTCTTATCCATTCTGTCCATCCATTTTAAGAGCTCATTTTAGGGCATGAGGCGAAAATTGAAGTATATCCAATGTTCAAGTGGACCACACCATAAGAAAAAATGGGGATAACGATGCCCACCGCTGAAGCCTTCCTAGTGCCGACGGTGATGTCTAATTGTCATCCAACCTGTTCATAAGTTCACACAGACATGGATGAAGGTAAAATACAAATATCAGCTTGATCCAAAACTTCCATGGCCCTTTTCAATAATAGATGCTCGATTCCCTCCGCTTTCCCATGGTGTGGCTACTTGAGTTTTAGATATGCTTCAATTTTGGGCTCATGCTCTAAAATGAGCTGGAGAAGCTTATAGACAATGTGGACAAGACACGTACAATACGGTTAGGGGTGTACACAAACCGGCTAGCCCGGTTAGCTCGCTCGACTCGGCCTGAAAAAGCCCGACTCGGCTTGACCCGGAACTGAGTTCGGGTCAGGACGAGCCAATTTTTTAGGTCCGAAAGTGAGTTCAGGCTGAGTTTGGATACCTCCCAGTTCGGCCCGACTCGGTCCAAAATCTGACTCACCCCGGCCCGACCCGTGTATGACTGTATTTAATTTGTATAAAATGTTTTATTTTATGCTTTGTCAAATGTATGTAAATGTATGTAAATGTCCTGACTAGTTAGATTTTTTGTGGAGTCTATAGTTCAACTATCTAAACCGTTGATCGAGGGCCTTGTAATGGGACGCAGATTACCTGCCAAAGTCCTTCCCATGAACTTGCTGTAAGGTTCGAAACTGGCCCGAACTCAGGTTCGAAACTTGCCCGAACTCGAAGGTTCGAAACTGACCCGAACTCGGCCCAAACTCACGCCGGGCCCAGTTCGGGCTGGAGATGTTGGCCCGGTGACCAGGCCCGGTCGAGTTCGGGCCTTGTGTGGCCGTTGAATGGGCCTGGACGGGCTGAGGCCAGTTCGACTCAGCCCGACCCGTGTACACCCCTAATTATGGTGGGCCTTAGAAAATTTACTTAGTAGTAAAACCGAGGTCAAATCCACAGGGATTGAAACTTGTACATTTCTGAAATTAACTAGAAGTATAACTAGAAGAAAATGTGAAACTAATTCTAAAGTATTTAAGAGAGTAATTGTGAAAAGAGTAATTAAAACTAAGAATTTAAATGTGGGAACTAGGGTGCTAAGAATCCACTTGTAGTGATTAGGGAGCCCTCTTGCTTGATTCAAGTAACACAATTAGAATTGGAGTCTTATCCTATTCAATTGGAAAATATTTTAAAAAATAAATAAATAAATAAATAAATAAATTTGAACTTCCATTGACCTAATTCTCAATGAAGGAGAACTATGATAATTGGCAGGGATTCCATCACTAAACCATGCCCAAGAGACAATGGCAAACAACAAGATTTACCAATCCCATAATCTCAAATCGGGAGAATTGTGAAGATTAGGAAGGATTCTCCATCACCCTACCATGCCCAAGAGACGATGGTGAACAACGGGACTTACCAATCCCACAATCTCAAACTAAAGAAAAGAATACACTCAAAGCTATTGCAGATCTACTGTAATTTAAGTCACAATAAATCATTAAAAACTGAAAGTATTCATTTAAAATCAAATTAGAATCAAAGAAGGTTCAACATAAACATGAATTAAAGCGAGAGAAACATCTCATTATGCTACAAGCTTCACCTCTTAGCCCTAGCTAAGAGGTTTAGCCAGCCATAGACATGATTGGATCAAAGTCTCTTTAAAAAAAAAAAAAAAAAAACACGAAAACAATTAAGGAAGAAGAAGAAAAACACTTGGCGACGGTTTCTCCTCCCTTTTACTCTACTCCTTAAACTCTAGAAGATGCCTAGGAACATCCTAAGGAGTCCTATTTATAGTTGTGGAACTCCAACTTTCGTACCTAGTTGGAAACTCTAGAAACCGCTTCAAATTTACGTAATTTGCTAAAATAAACTTCACTCTGCGCAGTTTTTCAAAAAAAACTTCACTTTGCGCAATTTTATAAAATTTTCAGGACGATTTCAGAATTCTTTTTCTTCACTTTAAATCTTTGATTCGCTTCATTCCTCACTTGGTTTTCTTGGATCTTTGGCATGTGAATTCTTCAATCTTGGTCTCCTAAGATCCACCCCTTGCCTTGGTAATTCTTGAGCATCAAATCCATGCTTTTAGTACCCTTTTCAATCCAAGCTCTTAAATTTACCTTGCAACACAAACATGAGTAAAATAGAACATTAAGCATTATCATGTTCATAAAACTAAGATATAAATGGAGGATAATATGCAACATTTGACCCTCAACATAATCCCTAGCGAACATTTTACTAGTCTCGATCAAAGTATGCGAAAAATATTTTGAGAACTACAGGATAATTTCTATAAACTCAAGTGGTTTAAAATAAAAAAAAAAAAACAATTCAGATAATAGAATTCTAAAATACATTAATGTTGTGCATTACCTTCTCCTAAACTCTAGCACTCGGTAAGTTTCATAATCAAGTTCAAAGCTTTAATCTTCCAATTAGAACAATTCCAAACATTGAGTTCCATGAGTATATAATGAAGTTTAGACTTATCACAATCAAAGGTTCAATTTGTCACTTTCATGATAACATTGATAATTAAAAGAGCATTCAGGACAACCAAAATCTAAACCGAAACTTGTCTTACAGTTCATCTTTCAATTCCCTCTTTTATTCCTCTAGCTTTTGATTTTTCCATCGATGGCGTGAACACTATATCAACCTTTTTAAAGATCTTTAATTGGTAGTCTTTTTCGAAGACAACTATTTTTTTTAGCTAGAGATTTTCTTTTTCTTTCTTTTCAATTCTTCTCATTGAACATGATGGCTAAATTCCCCAGGTTGGTTCCTTCCATGCTTAATAATCATCAAGTTAACAATTCAATATCAAACTGACACTTTTATGTGTAAGCTGGATGTGACATGTGAAATCATGACTCAATCAATGTTTAAAACTTTTAATCGAGGATCAATGACTTAACTTAATTTTAAGATCTCCCAAGTGACAAAAATCCAAGAAACATAAGGCATCAACATTAAGTTATCTTGTAATTCTCATTCATGGATTAACTTCGAGATTACTTAAATTTCAAAAAAAATTCTCAATTTTTCACAACTACGCCCAAAGACTAATAAAACAATTGATTAGCCTGCCTAATCCACACCTTAACCTAAAATCTATATTGTCATTAATGTAAAAGAGATAAGCATTCAATGCAAATGAGGCAATGAAAAGAAAAGGGAAGTGGTGGAAAGGTAGTATCTGAAGAAGGAATTCTAAGGGTTTTTTTTTTTTTCAAAATATCTCAATGTGAAGATGGGTTAACACAAGAATTAAACCATCAGAAAGCAAACTTTCTTAAATAATAAAAAGCAAACTATCCTAAATGGCGAAAAGCAAACTATCCTAATCCTAAATTCTTTAAAAGCAATAAACCTAACTAGGAAAATAGGAAAAAACTACTTAGTCATGCTGCAAGGTTCCTCCTCCGGCCAGTATCTTGATAAATTTCTCGGTAGATTTCGTTACAAGATCATCCAAAAGCCTTTTTTACAATAGGCTTGGATGTCATGGAGAATGATTTTCCAGAGAAATTTGTGGACCTCAGTGTAAAGTTTCCTTTTAGTCTCCTAAGGTGTCCAAAGTACATATGATTCACCTGAGATAGAGAAAGTTTCGGAGTTAGCGCAACATGGTGAATCAAAGACTACAAGTAGATAAAATTCAGAGAAATTCTCATTAGGTGATGTGGTCTCAACATATTCCGAAGCTTTAGGGTTCGGTTAAACTTTCAGTTCTTCTTTTCCTTAATGGTAAACATTCAAGATCTGTGGAATGAAGGGCTTCAGAATAAAGGTTCTCTCGGTCAGTAACAGCCACTGAGGTATTATTTTGCAAGGCATCCATTATTTCTTTTATCATGAGATCATTTGAATTTGCAAAATATGCCTACTGATCTTAGAGAGAGTTGAGATAGTCAGTTGAGAGAGACTCATTTTTCACATTGAGGTCTGTGATGATATGCCCAATGATTTCTTCGTCTTCTCTTAGAATAGAGGGAAACATGATCTCTTACTCTTAACCTTGACGAGAGTCAATTGTCACCGGATACATCTCGCCCTACCCTGCATAGACAGATTGTGGATCAATAGGCGCATTGATGTGAAGACTCTGTTCATTGTTACTACTCAGTAGAGGCATTATATCATCAAGGGTTGACGGCTTAGAAGGTGGCCTTAACTGAGTGGTTTCAAATTCTGGAGTCATCTTGGGCAACTTGTCCATATCCCTAATCATATTATAATCTACATCAGGGGAGTGGTCTACACACACCTTAAAAGAGTCATGCGGTTCACTTGGAATGGACTCTTCCTCCACATGTAAATCAAACAGAGTAGATAATTCTGGTCGACAATGTCTTGTATCAGATGGATGGAGTAGATAATTATGGTCGACAATGTCCTGTATCTCGTGATCACTTTCCTGAACCATAATTGAAATCGATTCCAGTGAATCTTGGGCTGTAAACTCATGATTCTCATCTCAATACTTATCATCTTCCAATTCAGTACAATTCATAAGTGAGATGAGATCACTTTCCTCACACTGTTTTCCTAGGTTGAATTGAGGCTCAAATAAACTAGCCTCTTCCTTCTCATTGAAGTCAAGTGTGTCATATGACTGGAGCGTGTCAGTATCATTATATTTGAAAGACACCCATGTTTCTTGATCATTCCTTTGGACAGTCATCGAGATCGACTTTTGAGAAATTGAGCCATATGCTCGTTAACACAATCCAACTCTTCATTCTCAATTTCAATACTCTCTACAAGCGAGTTAGGATCACTTTCCTCGCATTGTGTTTCTAGATTGGGTTGAGATTGTGATAACCTAGCCTCTTCAACCTTATCGAGGCACAATTCAATCACTTCCAATGATTTTATCATGCTTACGACAAGTTGGTTGAACTGTTCTTGATAGTCCGTGAAATTCAAACGTGAATCCTCTTGGATCGTTTCTGGTTGGATTTCAAAAGTAGGGGATCCAAGAGAATAGTCACTATAATCAATTGTTGGTTCATCTCTCCAATGTTGATGTTTCCACTGATTATAGTCGTACGGGTCATAGGTGGGAGAGTCTGATGGTTGTTGGTGCATATTATCACTCATAATATAACCTCTCATTGTTTTTTTCTTGTCTGATGGTGATAATAGTTCTCACTCTCATAATTATGATAACCCCAATAATCACGTACTGTTTTCTTAATCTGTGGGGTGTAATTATTTTCCTGCCTATGATCGCATAAGGGCTTCTTAACCGGTGAAGCATTGTATTTTGGTTGGTTCTTGATGATAGTTTTAGAAAAAATTTGAGACATAGGTTGTTTCCTAACATAATCATCTGATAACCCTTCATAATTTCTCGCATTCTTCAAAACTAGCTCAACATACTGACGTTCCCACTCTTGCATATACATGGTGAAACCCTAATCCTGAACCCAATCCTAAAATAGAATATAATAAAAAAAAAAAAATCTACAGCAATATGAAAAGTAAGTAGAGGAAAAGTTAGAAGGAATTTATCGGTTTGGAGAGTTCTATGTTGGGATCCTACAAAACATAAAATAATGTTAGTTTCTAAAAATAAATCAGAAAAAATTCTAACCTAAAAACAAAACTAAAAGTTAGTCCTAAAAACAAATTAGTTTCTAAAAAACAAAATTAGTTTCTAAAAATAAATTAGGAAAGCTTCTAAATCTAGAAATATAAAGAAAAGTTAGTTTTAAAAACAAATTAGGAAAGTTTCAAAATCTGGAAATAGAAAGAAAAGTTACTTTCTAAAAACAAATTAGAAAAGTTTCTAAATCTGGAAATAGAAAGAAAAGTTAGTTTCTAAAAACAAATTAGGAAAGTTTCTAAATCTATAAATAGAAAGAAAAGTTAGTTTCTAAAAACAAATTAGGAAAGTTTCTAAATCTGGAAATAGAAAAAAAAAAAAATTAGTTTCTAAACTTAAAAAAGGAAAGTTTCTAAACCTATAAATAGAAAGCTACGTTAGTTTCTAAAATCATTCTGAAAAAAACCCTAACCTAAAAATAGAAAGTAGAAAAATCATAATCTTAACCTAATTTCAAAACTAATCAAATCTAGAAAACAACCTTCAATCCCCGGCAACGGCGCCAAAAACTTGTTCACAACCCTAAGTGCAGAGTCGCGATGTAGTAATAATCTTGGTAAGACCGAGTTGAATCCACAGGGACTGTGTAACCTCTCAGAAAAATTCGTACAAAGACCCGAGTACCACCTCAGGCAGAAATCACTAAGGACCAAATCCTTTAGAAATTAGACAAAAAATAATTAAGTGTTAAACTGAATTAAATGCTAGATTAGCTTGAACAACTTTCTATACGATCTGTAAGACCTAAAACTAGTAGAATCGCTAACGCTACATTATCTAAAAAACTAAGATTAATCTCCAAACCTAGTTGCCCTTGGGAGCACATTGAAACTACGTATCGGACCTGGAACGCATGTCGAAAGTCCGATTAACACGAAGCTATATGGTTATGACCGCATTACTGGGCCTGACAACCATCTCAGAAATCAAGTCCAAATAGTATACCGAAACGCACAACTTGATCCCGGAGGGAAGTGTGTGAGAAACGTGAATACCTTTAAAAAATGAACTCGGATTTAAGTGATTTGAGCCGTTCACTTGCGGGCCAAATTTAAGGCTTCAGACAGTCAGAATCTGACCAAAATACACCATCGGATCAGGGAAATTTCCCTACACAGGTCAGTGTACTTGTGGCTCTGATCGAGTGACGATGATCGTTGAACTGAAACTAGTCCTCCACGGTCGATCTCTAAACCCGATTGAACTGAAAACCTAACTTGGCATAGATCCATTGTCAGGGGACTTTTTCCGGAACATATACAGAAAATGGGCCTCCAGATGAGCTCTGTTGGCCCGAAACAACCAACTTTTGGCTATAACCTAAGGGCTTGTTTGGATTCGCGTATAGGATTGTATTGCATTGTAAATACAATACGGCAGATGTACAACGGCGGATGTACACTGTATCGGATGCCCTTTCCAAGTTCAATCCGATTGTTTGGGAAGGACTGGCTTTGCATATGTATTCAGGGGATGTATGCATGGTCAATGTTTGGATTGGAAATCTTCTATGTGGACCTTGTCTTCACCACATACATTCATTACACCATTTAGCACCAGGTCATGTCTATGTGGGCCCCATCACGGTATATGGATTTCATCCAAACCGTCAATCAACGTCTATAGATTAACATTCAGTATGAGTCAATCAACCGCCTGGCGGGATTAACATCTTCGTCAGTGCTTGGCGGGGGCCGAACGGAAGCGGAACCATCTTCAACTCTTCTCGACAGTCTTACTGTCACGTCTGGAGACGCCCTATTACGTACACCACCATTGTTACCTGACCCATGTTGCTGCAGAGTGGCCTAATGACATGTAATTGACATGTAATTAACTTACTATTCCACCTCAAATACAATGGATGACTCTGAAAATGAACAATAATTCTTAAACTTGTCTTCAAAATTTTCCGTAAGCAATTTACGTTCATACCTTGAATGTGGTCCACTCTCTGACAGCTTCCCCGTACGTTCTGAACGATCGGTGTCTCGACCCGCTGAATCTTTCAACCTGTTCCCGAGCATCATCCCAGTTGTCATATATTCCTGTCACTCTACCCACAAATACAACATAGTATTTACGCATTTCAACCTACAAAAAAAAACACGTTGTCAGAATGGAAGTGCATTGTGTGCCCATGGATTTATCGAGGTTCTTATATAGAACTCCGAACATCATGTTGGTCATGCAGTATCCTCATTTATCTTACCTGAAAAAGTCTCTCTACCTGTTAATTACAAACTCCTCTCAATATCACCCTTCTACATTCAAATGAAAAGAAATCTGAGGCAGACATCACACCAGGTTCCTGATTTAAGGTCTGAACCATACAGTGGACAATATATCAATCGATCAAGATTGAACAAATCTAGACTGCAAGTCTGTTGCAGTCATCACAGTACGTTCCTGCATTGTATATATAACCTACAATGTAAGTCATATCAATGAATGGGAGGTGAAGAAATCTGCTCCTCATTTCTGAGGCAGACATCACAGCATATTCCTGCAATCTGTTTATAATCATATAAAATAAAAGGAGGATCACAATTAGCATATTTAAATGAAAAGAACCGTTGGGATGGTCCAACCATCAACACATACAAAGTCCAAAATTATCTGTCAAAATAACAGCGAAGGCTAGACTAAATCCCACAGCATCCAATACACATCCAACCATAACAGTTATACATGAAATTTAACTTAAAACAAGTTTAAAGATGTGCAAAAAGAGTGAAACAGTTTCATCAAGAACCCAAATCCAAAGTACCAATGGGACTATTTTTCTTAAACCAGAACATTGCGTTCAAGCAGTTTTTACACCCACTCCTTACGCCTCTCGTGGCCCATCTTCATGAAAAATTCGGCAGTGACAACGTCCCCCTGCATCATCCGTGCCGCACGTAGTTGATCCTCAGGGCTGAGTCCCTCTACCTCTTCAAGTATGCTCAGAATTTTCTGGACTCGGGTCATTTTCTTGCCCTGGGACATTGTAATAATGAGGGACTTCACGGCATCAGCCACTTCACCCATTCGGTCGCCGATTACATCACTCGGTTTCCTCCTTTTTGGACGGGACAAGCCAGTAGCGGTAGAATGGGTGTTCTTGGACCCCCTAAAGCTATCCAAGTTTGCTGCATTTACCCTATTCAACCGAATAGATGCATCACTGACATGAGGGGTTGAATAGCAATTGTGGGCCTCACCAGAGTCTGAAGAGAGGCGAACTGTGTCAGTCCCATATTCGTCTGTTTCAGAGTCAGAATTCAACTCATTTCTACTTCGTCGGTGACCCGAAAGTGGTGATGAGTAAGCTGTGCTCGCAAAAGAGCCATGAGCAATGTCATTCCCAAACACGAATGACAAATCCTAGTATCTGTCAATATGTTTGCCACACACCTTTTTAGCGAATGGGTGAGACTACAAGATGTGAAATACAATGTTACAAACCCATTGTAATGAATAAAACTGCACACAAGAGAAGACATCACTATTTGGAAATTACTTACAGCTATGTATCCATCCCAGACATCGTCTGTCGCTGTCACCATCTTGTTTCACTATCCCATCCAAAGCCAAAGGCATTTAACATGTCTTGTATGCCCCAAAATAATCTTTTCAACGTCCGCAATTGGTTAGAAATATGTTTATTCTCAAGTTCAACACCACATTTTTCAGATATTTCTAATATGGTGGCCTTATAAGCCTTCGATTTGAATCTCATATCACTTTTCCTCCCGAGGTTTACTTGTTCCACTAGTGCATCAACTAATGCATTGTCCATATGGTCAGTCCATTGAATTCGCCCACTTTTCCTACCAACTGAACGTTTACTTTTGCTGCCTGTTGTTAGATTTTTCTTACTAGGGCTACCAATAAGCCTACTTGGTGATGCCATGGTTTTTTTGGGGGAGCATGTCTCACGTCCCGGGGAACCCGTTTCACGTAAACACCCTTTATCCTTGTACGTACTTCTTAAGAAATTCATATTACCTACGCATTAGTAACAGTTAATGGAAATAGAAATAGATAATATAATAACTTACTTGCAGATTAAAGGAAACCATGTAAAGTGCAGATTACAACATCTTGAAATATATTAGGACAACTACTGTTAACCTGGAATGCCATCAATATTAAATTTAGTGTCATATAAAATATTCATGCATGATAAAGTACCTATCAGATCCAAAATAAAAGAAGAAAAAGCCAGTTCAAAATCCCACCAAACAAACACAATATTTAAAAGAAGACAATTTGCTGTTACACAAACAGCATAATACATCAGACATAAGGAAGGCAAAGTCAATAGCGCTGTCGGGTTCGAGGCAGACTATCAACTCACATCCTAGATGCGATGTCATCCCTTTTTTTTCGTTCACTCTTCTCTATCTTTATCTGCCACGCAAGATATCACCCGATTTTCTTCGATCGTACTTACGTCCACAGGAGATGGCGATATGTCATCAGCACTATCAGCAATTTTCTCAACGGTTTCTGTAAATCCATCTTCACCACATACATGGATGAAGTTGTGTATTACACAACATGCTATAACAATCTTTACTTGAGTTTTAAAACTGAATTGTGGTGCTACACGGAGTATAGGGAAACGACGTTTCAACAGTCCAAAACAATGTTCAATGACATTTCGCAGCTGTGCATGACGATAATTGAATAGTTCTTTCTTATTTGTAGGCTTTCGTTCGGTATGAAACTCATTCAAATGATATCTGACACCTCGATAAGGTGTCATAAAGCCGGGGGAATGTGCATAACCCGCATCAACGACATAGTACTTCCCTACATAAACCAATGTATGGGTATTACAAATCTGTACATTTGACCTTCTACAATTATGTTTGTTACAAAATCACATTAGTGTTTAGTTACCATGAGGTATAAGGAAACAATCTGGTCGACGAGTTAAGGCATCATTCAAAACATGAGCATCAAATGCCAAACCATCCCAACCCGCAAGCATATAGACAAACTTCATATCAAATGTACAAGCTGCCAGTACATTTTGAGACAAATAACCTTTTCGATTTCGAAATGTGGCACTTGATTCCTTAGGCAAATGTGCAGGTATATGAGTCCCATCGAGTGCCCCAATACAATCCTACAAAAATGTTGTTATGACTTTTAGGTTCTTCTTTACAAATTAGCACATAGGTAATTCATTTCGAATATGCAAATCACTACTAATTTTACCTGAAAATATGATGACCACATAGGATTATCAGATATCTCTTTTGGTGTATGTAAACCTGGAAACTTGACATATTCAGGATAAAGACCAATCACAACATCAAGAACCCTTAGGAAATGACGACTAACGGTCTCACCAGACTTGAAAAATCGGTGACCAATGACCCGATTTCTTACATTGTGGCCTATTGTATGGAGGAACAATACCACTTGTTCCTCCAGACTACACCTCCTTGAATCCGAAAGTAAATTTTGATCTCTTAGTAGAGAGCATAGTTCGAAGAACTTATCCCTACCCATCCTTAACTGTGCTAAACAGTCAGCATCACTATTTTTAATGATTCCATTTATGAATCTATTTCTCTCAATATCACCATCTCTAGGCGTTGCCTTCAGACAATATCGCCGGTAATATTCAGCAGCGCCGATGACACATGTAGACGCTGCGATAATGGTTAATGCTGCAGCTACTTCCTCTTCATTCCATTCGCTACTGGAAGACTGATTTCCGTTATTTTCCCCAGAATGAGACCCCATTTTGTCAAATGGGGGCTTCGCCTATTATTATGCTCAGTTATTTTGTAATTTATAATGCATACGACATAACTTGAGTATATGTACAGCAATGAACACAAGTGTACTTAAAAGAAGAAAGAGAACCCAGTATACGACTTCTTAACAGTAAAGGCACACATGAGATATATCTAAATTTATGGATAAATAAATGAAAGCAATCTTTGCAATCTGACATGATACAGTGGAAAGAAATGAGTCAGTGATTAGGGAAATCTTAACAGTCGGCCGACAGGAAATTTCATATATGAGGAAGTAGATGATGGCCTCATACACATGTATTGAATTTAGGCATGATCAGACAGAGTATAGATACGCACCTCTGTTCGTTGTTAATGAACCGATTAGTATAACGATCTGTATGTATGCAAACAGTGGATTCTGCAAACAGTGGTCGTCAGAAAAATCTATAAACTAATCTGAATTCAACAAGCAATCTGAAAGTAGATTGGCAACAATATTTCGTGCAAAATGTAATAAGTTGCTAATAAAAGGGTTAAAATCTGATCATATAGCCTTTCAGACAGATGTATCATGAACGATGAATTGTTCATAGCATTATGGACAACAATATCTACAAACAGTAGGTTTCGATTTGCGGTATTGAGACATTGTAAAATATTGAGGTTGGAGGATTACCTTCTACATTGAACGCAGCACTACAAGAAAGAAACTGATAGATGGGTTTACAGAGCAATGGTTTTTTGGGGGGAAGGAGTTGGGCGATGGAAGCATCTGTTATAGGCAGCAACTTGAAAAAGAGTAAGCATCGACAGATGGATATCATGAATATTCGACCAATGTAAGACATGCAGTGGTCATGTCCCAACAGTCATGAGGTGAATCCATCAACAGGATTCTGTTCAAATAAGATTTCATGTCCCAACAGGAATCTGTTCAGACAATGGGATTGAAATCTTTTGCCGGATAGACAATCTGCGTAGGGTATAGGAGAGAGGTGTATACGGAAGTACTCATCTCCTCCTGTAAAGGAGGGTACATGAGAGAAACGGTATCCATGAATGAAAGGAGGGATACGATCCATTTAGAAGAAGGATCAGCTGTTGTCCCAGAATCTATGTTGGGAAGAGAAAAAATTACCTTCTTTCGCTTCTGTCCTTCACGGTATGAACTTTTCGTCTGTAACAGAAATCATGTTTATGGAATGATGGCCGTAAGCTGAGGACACCCCACCTTCACCGTAGGCGAAGAAGACGATGCAAGAATCAGCTTCTACGTCTAAGATGTGGCCGTAAACCCATCCATTCCTTTGGCGAATGGGTTGAAAACGACGGAGAGGGAGAAGGATGGCGTAGCAAGATGAGATGGATGCATGAAGCACGGTGAGATTTGAGAGACTTCTCTGCTGTGAGAGGCGGTGCAGTGCAATTACATCGCTGCACTGCCCGATGTATTTAGCTGATGTACTTAAAACCGCGTGTCCACCTTTACCTGGTTCAAAGATGTATTCGCATGCCACATACTGAATTGGATTTCAAATCCAATTCAAACGCGTTATATCGTATTTATTTAACTTAAACCAATACAGTACGTCAGATCCGGGGGATCCAAACAGGCCCTAAGTATACCATGGCCCTGGGGCCATTGAGGTCAGTTCTGGGCCTATATAAAGACCTAAACCCACCCCTCTCTCATTCCATACGAATTTCAACCCTAGGAGAGAGAAGAGAGAAGAAAGAGAAGAGAAGAGAAGAGAGAAGAGAAGAGAGAGAGAGAGAGAGAGAGTGAGAGATTGTTGTAGGGATTTGATCCCACCACTCCACGTGCTTAACCACCGCTTTCGTATCGCCATACCGATGATTCTGATCCTGTTATTGGGTAAGAAATCCTAACCCTAACCTGTTTTAGGGATTCAAATAGAGCATATGGTGGAACAGCTAATCTATTTCATGCTATAGGTTGTCGTTGTGCCGTAGACAAAGACATAGCGTTCGAACTGAGTTCGTTATGTGTCTACCGGCGAAAGGTGTAGACTATAAACGTTTAGGTTATGGTTTTCAAGGCTTTTAATGTCAGTTAACGATTTATGACTGACTTGATTGCTCTCACATGTGCGTAGATACGATGTTTTCTGTATATTACATATGTATTGTACTATATAGATTTTAATGCATTCTATGTGTTTATTGGAATGTTTGATTGAATATGAAATTATGATTTGTGCTTATTATGATTGATGTTTGAATATACATGATTGTTGTACGTGTGGCAACATCCTTGTGAAAGGATTTGCTATAATACCTGTTATAACTACTATATTACATGTATGTTAATATGTGTAGTCTAAGTGTTTGATAAAATGCCTGAATCAAAAAATACTTGTTGAAATGTATGTATAGAGGGTGTTGAGATGTGATTCTCAATATCCTTATCTATAATTACAATATCCTTCCTGTAACTTATCATATTACTACGTGATTTATGAATGAAATGCCTATGTATGATAACATGTACTCTATGTGTTTCTTGAAATGCTCAAATAAAATTTATATTTAGATTTGGTTGTCACATGCTGTCTTGATAATCACATGTGAATTCTATTGTTTGGAGTGTGATTGGAACTATGATGTAGTCCAAGCAATCGGTAATGGTTTATGACCGAGTGTGTAAGACCCGTATCCTATATCGTACCGTTCCGTAGGCTTTCGCGGTCTTCCCGATCGAATTCTGGCAACCTTCGACCTTTATCCGATGTTTGCGCACGATCCTGAGTTACACGCCGTCAACCCAAGTCAACTTAACTCGAGACTTATACCAGTGCAACCGCGCTGTCGCCGCGGTTCTGATGTCGCGTCTCGCGCGCCGAGGTGATACTCGGGCCAGGAGATGTAGGCCCGAGCTCAGTACGAGGAAACGCCGCACAAGAGAATCTCTACCAAATGTCAAATCAATCCCATCAATCAATCAAAGTACACATCCATCACACCTCATGTCAAGTACACATCAACTTGCACCCATCCCCAAGCAACCCCAAAGTCAACCTTTCCATCCCATCTCTTACATACTCCATCACCCACCATCACTCTCATCCCATCACTCCACCTCACCACTCCTCTCTCTTACAACAATCTCTCTCCCTCATTTTCTCCAAGCAACCCACGTCCATGGCTTCCATGGGGGAGAAGCTAGTATGGCCCACTTCCTATCTTCCATCTCCACCGTCCTAAGTCGATCTCAACCGTTGAAGTCCATCCATTGGATCTCTAACATGCATTGATGGAAGAAAAAGAAGAAGATAAGATCCTAAGGTGGGTGCTCTCTCTCTCTCTCTCTCTCTCTCTCTCTCTCTCTCTCTCTCTCTCTCTCTCTCTCCTTCCTTTGAGTATTTGGTGGCCCACATGATGAGTGTATGGGGTGTCCCATCCATCTATCAAGCGGACCCATGGCCGACCACATCACGTAGGCCCTACCCCTTGATGTTGGGAAAACACAAATAGTGGATTAATCAAGTGGGCCACGTCTCTGTGGGACCCACCTTAACTTTATGAATGCCCAGCCCGTCCAGCGTCACTGGACGCTGGACGTCAATGAAAACATAAATATTAGCTTGGTTTTCCAAGCTTTGGAGTGAGATGCTCATATAGGCCCCACCTTGATATATGTAGTCAATCCACGCCGTCCATTCCATTCTACAGATCATTTTAGGCGTTGAGCCGAAAGATGATGCCGATCCGAATTTCTGGTGGGCCATGGCATGGGAAACAGTTTCTCTACCATTGAAACCCCCATGTTGTTTCCGTACCCCGATAAATGCCCAATATTGGGCTTGATAGATTGGCTAGGGGCTGCAGAATCCAATGGGTGGGTCGGATTCACCTAGTGCGGGCCCTACCACCAAAAAAATGTGAAAAAAATGCGTTTAAAAAAAAAAAGAATTGATGCAGCAGGGCTGCTGCCGCCAGAGGCGCAAGCAGCACCTGCGGCATCTAGGGGCGTGACCGAGCAGGGCCCCACGGGTTCCCTGTTGTGGGCCCCACCATGATGTATATTTGTCATCCAACCGGTTCATATGCTGGGCCACTCCCAGCAGTGGGCCCCCTTCAAATTGCAGGCTGATCCAATGCTCAGGGGGCCCACATCATAGGAAACAGTGTTGATTGAAGACCAACCATTGGAACCCCTTTTGGGCCCACAGAAGTTTCGGATCAAGCTGAAATTTGTTTTCACCCTTCATCTAGGTCTGCGTGACCTTATCAATGGGTCGGATGGCCTATAAACATTAAGGTGGGCCCCACGTGGGACCCATGATTTATGTGTTATTCCACCATCCGCCTGGACGGTGGAGCCCACGCCAATGTATTTATTCCCACCGTCCAGGGGACGGTGGGTATGGGTGGGTGCGGGTGTGAGTGCGTGTGTGTGTGCCCGTGTGTGCACGTGTGTGTGCATGCGTGTGTGAGTGGGCACGTGTGTGCATGCGTGTGTGTGTGTGTGTGCATGTGTGTTGTGTGTGTGTGTGTATATAAAGATATATACTATATATATTTTATTTTATAAAACATACCTGATAGTGGGCCTCTATAGGCCCCACCATGATGCTTATATTGCATCCAAACTGTTCAACTAGTTGGCAGGCTTGCCTTACAAACTTGTGACTAAAACTAAGGCCAATCTAAAGTTCAAGTGGACCCCACCATTTTAAGTGGTGGCTAATGACGCCCATCGTTCGAAAATCTTTAAGGGCCATAATAGCTTCCGATTAAGTTGATATTTGTTAATTTATGAATAGGTTGGATGGGAAACATATTTTACGGTGGGCCTTAGGAGTTTTAATGGTGGAAATCATTATCACCGCTTGTATTTGGGTGTGGTCCATTTAATGTGCGTATGGGGTCCAATTGGTGTGACCCATCTGATACACGTAACGCCCATGTGATTAGGCCATCTCGATGTATTTATGGCCCATTGATTGAGGCCCACCTTTGGTATATTTATGGCCCATTCATGTAGTTGGGGCCCATGGGTTAAGGCCCATTGTGATTTATGTAAGGCCCATGGGTTAAGGCCCATTGTGATGTATTAGGGCCCGTGTTAAGGCCCATTGTGAAGTATTCAAAGGCCCAAGGGTTATGGCCCATTGCAATGTACATAAGGCCTATTGATGTGGCCCACTTAATTTACATAAGGCCCATATGATGCGGCCCATTTGATGTATCCAAGGCCCATGGGTCGAGGCCCAACGGGGTGTCCTTAGGGTCCATTGCAATGTATGATTTTCCCATGGTTTGTGTGTTGATATTATGGCGGGCCATGCCTTGGGAGAAATGTTGGTTTGACATCCACATTGTAAGTACAATGTTGGTTAAATGTCAGCATGGTCACTCTCCTTAGGGCCCATTATAGGCTCAACTCATTGTGTAGTGTATGAGGCCTATATACAGGGCCCACCTGTGATGTATATTAGGTCTATGTGTAGGGCCCACCCATTGAGTATTAGGGCCCATGGGTTGTAGTCCATTGTGATGTATTTCCGGCCCAGATGGCAAGGCCTGATATTATGTATGGGAGGCCCAGGGGATGTGGCCCATTACGATGTGTTCGGGGCCCATGGGATATGGTCCATTATAATGAACATGCGGCCCGTATATGGGGACCATTATGATGTTACATATGGCCTTGCGGGAGGACTAATGTGACGCATGTGAGGTTCATGTGATGCGGCCCACCTTAATATACTTGTGGCCCATTAGTGCGACCCAATGATGCCGCCCACATGTTGTACATGAGGCCCATTAGTGCGGCCCATTAACACCGCCCAACTTGATATGATGAGGCCCAGGTGCAGGGCCCACCTGTTATGTATATTAGGCCTATGTGTAGGGCCCGCATGTTATATAGTTATGGCCCTTTTTTGGCGTGACCCATTGAGTTGTATTCTAGGTCCATATAGGGCAAGACCCATTGCGATGTATATTAGGCCCATAGGTTATGGCCCAATGTGATGTATTCGAGGCCCATGGACGAGGCCCATTGAGATGTATCTAAGGCCCAATGTGACATGGTCGTGGCCTACGGCCAAGGCCTACTGAGATATATTTCTGGTCCATATGTCGTGGTCCATTGTAATGTGCATAAGGCTCATGTAACGCGACCCGTTGTGGTGTATATTTGGCCCTTGAGCGACGTCCATGGTGATGCATATTAGGCCCTTGTGTGAGGCCGCGGGCCCACTGTACATTTAGCCCTATGTGGGCCACTCCTTGGGAGTCATGATTGGTTAAAGGTCCACGTTGATGGGCTATGATAGTTAAACATCCACATTATGACCTTCCTTTAGTCCTGGTCAGGCCCATTCTCGTCATTCTCTAATGGATTAACCCAAACGAATGGGCCCCATTGATATTGCTTAGACCATCATTGGTCATCCATCTATGGACCCCGCCTTGCATCGTGACCGATTGCCAATTCCGTTTGACGTGGCCAATTTACCGATTCCAATTGTCGTGGCCTATTTGATGTATATAAGTCTAAGTATCGAGGCCGATTCCATGTGTCGATTCCGATTATTAAGGCCAATTTCGATTGCCGAGGCCGATTGTCAAGACCTATATGATACATACGCGACCCGTAGTTGAGGCCTATTGTGATGTATTTATGGCCTACGGGCAAGGCCCATCGTAATGTATTCGTGGCCTATGGGCAAGGCCCATTGTGATATGTATTAGGTCCATGATGCACGACCCATTTGACGTATTCGAGACCTATGTGTAGGGCCCACATGTCATGTATTTGAGGCCCATGAGCAGGGCCCACCTGCTGTGTATACGTGACCCTTAAGTAAGGCCCATGGTGTTGTATATTAGGTCCTTGTGTGAGGCCATGGGCCCACTATATGTTAGGCTCTATGTGAGTCATTCCTTGGGGGAATGTTGGTTAAATATCCGCATTGTCGAGGCAAGTTGTTGCTGCCGGTTATTGATACCGATTATGAGTATGTGACTGCATAGCATCATGATACATGCCCATACGCATCATCTGTATGTTTGTTATAAGATGTGGTGACCATTGCATATGTCATTGGACAGATTGTTATGAGACTCACTGATAGGCGGAGGTTATCCCGCATGAGCGCACGGTATATGCAAGATTGATGCATGATTGGATTGTATGACTCATGCATCTTGCATTGTGTACTGTGATTACTATACGCCCTAACGACATCAGGGTCGTAGCCTCCACAGGTAGTTCGTGGATGGCCAGATGGGACACCGAAAATCTGTTCTACATGGGGTGCTATAGATATCCTTGGGTGAAAGTCTCTAAACCCTCTTGGTTCCAGAGGTTGCTCCAACGTCTAGACCGAGTGGATGCATGAGTGCATGAGGGTCATATACCGTTAGGCCGCATCTCCCATTGTGTCATGGTCGGTTGGAAGGAGGTACGGCCTTACCTGCCCGAGAGGAGGGGGCAATGCTAGGCTGAGTCTGACCAGCTCGAGGAATGGGTCCGCTATCGACGAGTCGGGCCCGATGTTGGCAGGTGGATAGTGAGGTCTCTTCCACTCACCTTGTTGCGCGCGATGGGGTGGCAATCTGGTTTGGAGTGTAATAGACCCCGGTGATTTTCCAGAGAGGAACCGTACTGATATGTGGACTTATTGAGTAGGAGTTGCATGCTCATTCATTCATTCATTCACTATCCACTCGGGCTGGTGGTGCGCAACTAATTGTTGTGTACCTTCGTTATCGCAAGGATTCAGGTTGGGCGCACGACTAACCTGAGATCAGGAGTTTACCACGTTGAGTCTGACTATCCAAATTTAGGTATGGAACTGGTTTGGATAGAAGTCCCTTGTGGTGAACCCCGTAGCCTGCGATACTACGTACTATCATCCCGACTTCACACTCCAGCATGGTCATTCCATTCGCACCGCATATTTCATTACATCTGCGGCATATTGCATCTTGGGTTACTATGTTTATACAGATATATGGTCTAGATACGATTGATGTTATTCATAGACTCATCGGGAATTGGCCCTTTATGACTCCTCATTTACATAGCTATTTTATATTGTGTATTCTGATATTGATTGACTCATGGACTTGTCCGTGTTTCCGCTTACTCTGTTATCGTATAATTTATGATCTTGCCAGTATTTTTGTTTACTCTGATAATTCCTGCTCTTGTCAATATTTCTGCTTACTCTGGTAATTCATGATCTTGTTAGTGATTCTGTTTATTTCAATATTGTACCATTTATGGATTACCAGTATTTTCGGTATTGTATGATGATGGCATTATATTGGACACTTGGCACTTACCTTGTGCACACACTTACACCACCCTCTAAGCTTTCTATAAGCTTATGCACGATAGATGCGTGCAGGTGATGTTAGGTTGCAGCAGTGTTGAGCTTGGAGCATGCAGCAGTCTTTTGGAGCCTGATTTTCGATTTATGTATTTCCCTTCAGTATTGTAATCAAATGATTATATTAGTGGATATGTGATGATGATGTTGCCTTTGTGATTTGGATATACTTGTGGTTATGCTTATTACAAGTTAAATGTACACAAAAAAAAAAAAATCCTCCTTGTAGAATCCCAGGATCGGAATCTGGTGTATGGACGCTAGGAGCCGAGAATGGGGTACTACGGAGGCTATCGGCACCGGATTCGGTGATCGGGATTCCTATGAATCCGATTTCCGGGTTTGGGGTGTGACAGAGTGGCTGAGTAGTTCCGCCACAATAGATACGTTCGATGAATATGAGTCGTACGATGGTTGTCGACAGCGGTTAGGCCACGAGGAGTACTTGTGCGCTCCATGTCGATTAATTCAACGTACGCTCGTACCAGTCGAGCTTGTCAAGCAACCCGATTGGCCTAACGTATGTTCACCATGTCTGGACGCTACTGCTTGAATCTAAGGTACCTACTTACCAGTGAAAAGCCTATTTAACCTTGGTACCTCGATCTGCTAAAACTCATGAGCCGAACATGGTGATATAGGACACTGTGGTCGAGCTGTAGGCCTACGCTGGGGTGACGAGCCTCCCCGTAGTGTTCAATGAGCAACCCAGTCTCGTGAGCCGAATACGGTGGTATAGGACACTGTATTCGAGCTGTCGGCCTACAATTAGGTGACGAGTCATTCGTAGTGACCTCAAGCGTATACTTGGTTTACGATGAGGTGACGAGCCTTTTTGTAGTAACCTCGAGTATAAACCAGGCCCGCGTTGAGGTGACGAGCCTCTCCGTAGCGACCTGAAACTATCTATCGTATGTGACTAGTTAGGATTGACGACCCTAGATGGATCATTGTTTGGGTAAGTGACATAAAGGGGGTGTCTTAGCTTCTCGAACATACTGTTTGAATAAACCTAAATAAGAACTTGACTAACACGATCATGCATTGCATTGCATATGCTTTGGCGAGGAAGCGCATGTTTAGGGAGGTTGCCATGCGAGATCGTGAGATGATGTCACTGAGAGAGTGCAAGCGAGGTATGCATAATTATTGCATACCATCCTTGCATTAACAAGAGTACTTATGATATGATTGTTGTACTGCTTTATCATTACTGCTTGATTGAATTGATAACATGTTAACCTTTGCCATATAGCTCCACCGAGTTCATCACTCACTCCCACTCTGGGACGGTGTTTTAAAACACCAACCAGACTCTGGTTTAGTTGCAGATGATGACGATGCTTAGGAGGTGGAGCCGGATTTCTATGATGGCGAGGAGTTCTCCTACATGCAACTCTCTGGCAGGTCTATGTAGACCTGGAGTTATGTCATCAGGGCTACAGGGATATGGATAGATGACATTACATTTTATCATTTTGCACATTTTGAAATTATACATGTAATTATTTAACCTGGTGACATGTTCAGACTCTAGGGACTTACAATCACTTATATGATTTTATATACTTACCACAGCCTTTCGTTTGCTTAAATTTAATCGTCTCTGGAGTACGATATGCTGATTTAGCTTAATCTCATTCATGTTTATGGCATTAACATGGACAACATTAAAACATTATTATCTATGTTGCATAAGTGATGCGTTGGAACTCGGGAGTTGGGCTCCTGCTCGACTCCCGATTTTCAAGGCGTTACAAATTGGTATCAGAGCATGATTTGGATTAAACTGGACCCGGGTTATGATAACATGAAGCACACTGACATACTTTGACCTAGGAGGGAGCGATGAAATGTAGAAATGATCGTAGGACTCTAAGTTTCGTCCATCGGTGATCATATGACCGTCAAAGTGAAACTGACCGTAGAGATCAGACCCGTAGGCACCTGTGATCAGGCAAGATGATCCCAAACCTTCTCTAGGCCGTCGATCGACAGGCTTATATCATGATTCAGCCTATTCCACCCTCAAACAAACCACAAAGCGCGAATACAACCAAAAACAGGACCCGAATCGACTTAAACGACCAAGGGGGCCCAAAACCCCGCAATTCGGGAGGACCCAGGGGGTCCCTGTACACGTTTGGCACCCAGGGAGGGGGGTGGCCACCACCCTACCGCGGTGGCACTGCGCCTACCGGGGTGCACCCCAGTCTGGATCGCTGGGGCTTGTCGGGCCGGCACAGGCCGACACTTGTGGACAGCTGTGGGGCCCACCAAAATGTGTGGGGACCCCTTTTACTCCCTTTTCCTCCCCTACACACCTTCAAGCTCTCCAAATCTCTTAAAACCTCATCTTTCTCCCTCAAATCTCTCCCCTATTCTCACATCTTCTTCATCTTCTTCACTAAAAACCCATTCTCCACTATTCCTTTCAAACCCATCTCTTATCTCTCTAAACCCCTTTCATTTGAGTACACAAAACACTACCTTATGTTTCAAAATCTCAAATCCCAACACCCCATCCCATTCCTCCATTTTTTTATTTCACTCCAATGGCTCTTTTTGAGCTCGTGGCGACTATTTTCTTCATTTCCACCATTCTTTCTCTCATGGGGAAGAAGAGGGCCTCCACGGATGAAGTCGGACCTAGCCACCCTACCCGTCCAAGGAAGAAGGCGGGCGCCGAAGCTAGTACGAGCGCTGCCCAAGAGCGAAGGTCGAAGCGGGATCTTGATCCCCAAATCCCATTGGAGAGAGTTCTACCTGTGGGCTTCGAACACCGTCGGTTTGGTGGCCATAGGGTGGTGCTTGAAGTCATGTAGATGAAAGGCTATTTGGGCTGTGTCCGATGATGCACCACCTGGCGGACACCGGGTGGGGTCCCATATTCGAGGGCAAGTCTCACGTATGTGAGAACATAGTTCGAGCCTTCTACGCCCAAATGCGGGACCATCGCTGGAGCCTCTGCAGTTCAAAATTCCCGTAGGAAGGCGGGAAGCAACAGTCGATGTAAATTTGGTGGCCTGGATCATGGGAATCCCATGTGGTGAGGTACACGCTAGTGAGGAGAATCTCAAGAAAGCGTGAGAAAGAAATTGCCGCATGCATTACCTTTGTGACCGATTAGCTCACTAGAAGCGAGGCAGCTGCCACCCGTCAACGGAGTTGACAGATGACTTCCGCCTGCTCCACCACATATTCACGTATAACGTGTATCCTAGATGGGGCAACCCTACCGAATGCACTCGCTTGATGGTGGATTTCCTGTATAGAGCTAGTAGGGAGACTGAAAGTGCCCTGGTTTGTCAAGTTACGTGAGTGGTGGGTCAGACTGTCTACAGAGCTCGATAGGAAGAATAATTCAAGCGTCTGCCTCATCCGGATGTGTGGAAGCTCGCCATAGGTAAATCATAGCCTCACATCTCATGTACTAAAACATCAGGTTATTAAAAACCCTTAAAACAAGATAGACGTCTTAGGGTTTTTAAGGTGAGAGAACTTTTTTAAACAAGAAAATTTCTAAGTTTTTCTCGCTGTGTCGATTTTATCGAAGCACCCTCGATATGATCGACCTGCTCTGTCGATGTCCTCAATACCTTACCGATATTATCGATATGAGGACAAAAGTGTCCAGCAACTAAATATTCATTTGGACAAATTTATCGATATATCGATACACCTATCAATATCATCGATAAAGGCATTAAATATGTCCAGCAACTTCACAACATATCTAGACGAATTATCGATGTATCGATACACCTATCGATATCATCGATATTCAAATCTCGAGTCCATCGGGAGTGGCTCGATAAGATCGATAGGCAGATTTTCGGCGCCCCTGTTTTTTAATGAAAATCTCAAATTCCTTCGATATATCGATGACCGTCCGATATGATCTGAATTCAAATATCGATAAGATCGGAGGTCCATCGATGATATCGATAGTGGGCGCGCATTTCTTACAGTAGATATTTCAGGTTGTTTTTAACTCTGATCGGGGGCCCTTCGATAGAATCGATATTCAAATATCGATGATATCGGCAACAGATCGATTGCATCGAACAAGGACACAAATCGTCCAGCAAGCTTAAAGACAAATCCACTGGATTTATCGATGCATCGACTTTGATCTCGATATCATCGAGATTCAAATTCCGATGATCTCGACGGTTCCCCCGATCATTCATGAAAACTTGAAATATCTCTAAGTCAAGTCTCTCTCATTTTTCAAGTGTCGATAAATCAAACCTGTCATCGATGGAATCAGAGTTCGAAATCCGATGACATCGATAATAGTTTCGATTCATCGGCCTATTGGCAAAGAGTTTCAAAAGCGTATGACATTGAGTCCGAGTCATCGAGCAGACCATCGATGCTATCGAGAGTATACGCTCGATGATATTGAACCTGCTCGATGAAATCGAACTCTATCATAAATGTGACCATTTTATATCCGTTGGAACTTTTTGCCTATATATAGAGGACTTGTCTTTTGTTGCTGTGAGAGAAAGTAGAGAGAACTTTTGAGTGTTTCAACTTATATCCTATATCTAAAGCCCTTTCTCTCAAAGGAGTTCATCCTCCAATCCACCCTCACCATCGACATTCAATAGAGTGGATTGGGGAATGAACTTCCACATTCAAGGATCCTCCAGCTACTACCTTAATGGCAAATCATTAAGCTAGGATGCCTTGAATGAATAAGATTGGAATCGCTCTACATTCCTGATAGGAAAATATTTTGAGAGTAAAATTCCATCTTCACCTTGATCCAACCCGAAGCCTAGTATAGGTATATTATCTTGTGTTGCGGATTAAGGGAGCAGAAGACTCTTCGTCAACAAGGAGGAGGAGATCTTCGGCATTGTGCTGAATGGGACTCATCAACTTATCTGTAAGTACCTAGAGTCTAGAGGACACTTGTGATCATTCCTTTCTAGGATTGGGTCTTAAGTGGTTCCACCCTTTGAAGTCCTCAAGGAGGCCTCCGGCGGGAGTGTACGTGGTGGGTGCGTTGTGTGGACCCTTGCTTTATGGAGACCATAAACATCCGGGTGCATTGTGTGGACCCTTGCTCTATGGAGAGCATAAACATCTGGTTAGGAGTGAACCATTAAAACTCCAGGGTTAAAGGTGAACCGAGTAGAAACCTCCGTGTAAAGGTTGAAGGTGAACCTGATTTAAAACCTTAGGTTTGAGGTGAACCCTAGGAAACCTCCTTAGTGAAATCCGGTACACTCAAGGGTTGAGTGCAGCAGCCGGGAGTGGAGTAGACAAGTAGTCAAACCACTATAAAAATGACTGTGTTTGAGATTGCCATTGTCTTTTCAATTGTGTGATTTCCTTATATGTTCATATATCTGATTGCCTGAGATCACACCTCATACACACACAGTCATATCTATCACAATCTTGCTTACAATATTGTTTACCTTTCAAGAAGTTTGTGATTGGATCCTCTACAAGGCTTGGAAGCTAGTAGAGTTAATTTTGAGTAATCCTAATTTGAACTTATTATTAGGATTAGTGTAATAGGAACTTTAATAAATCTTAAATCTTAGAAAAAGTCCTATTCACCCCCCTCTAGGAGATATTGGCATATTCCGACTTCAAGCGGTCTTCACCGCTATTTCATTTGGTATTAGAGCGGGTCTCTCTTTAAGGGCTTCACTACCTAGAGAGTGATCTTGACTGAAGAAGGAATCATGTTCAAAAGAGTCCAAGAGGGTGTGACAAACCAGAACAATTGTCTTGTAATTCACACTGCTCTGAAAGCAGACAATAGTTTAAAGTGGTATCTTGATAGTGGATGCTCCAGACACATGACTGGTGATCAAACTCATTTTTGTGAGTACTCAAACTTCGATGGAGGATCTGTCACGTTTGGTGATGGAAGCTCAGCCAAAATCATTGGACAAGGAACAATAGCTGTACCAGGCCTTCCTAAAATTAAACATGTCCTCTGTGTGGAAGGTCTAAAACATAATCTCCTGAGTATCTCCCAAATTTGTAATAAAGAACATCTTGTCACCTTCTAAAAAGATGTATGTAAAATTCTAGATCATACAGGAAAATCTCTCATAAAAGGTTTACGCACTAATGATAACTGTTATGTTATTGAAAGTACGAGAGAGAAGGTTGTAGCCACAAAATGTAATATGGCTGTAAAAAGCGAGTCCAAATTGTGGCACCAAAGGTTGGGACATGTCCACTACGGAAATTTAGCAAAGCTTAGTTCAAAAAATTTAGTTAGGAGACTTTTCAAGATTAGAAAAGAAGAAAAAGTTGTCTATGGAGAATGTCTAAAAGGAAAACAGATAAAGGTCGGACACAAGAAGATAACCTCCATAGCAACAACAAACCTTTGGATCTGCTACATATGGATCTAGTTGGACCAACTAAAGTGGAAAGTCATGGCAAGAAAAGATACTTCCTGATGACATTGCGTCAATCCACTTCATTAATGAGACTACGCTCAACAATATGAAGATTGGCCCTCAACAACATCAAGCCTAACTTGAAGAGTATGGGGATGAGACAAAAAGCGAAGAGGAAGAAAGTAATGAGATAGAGGAAGAAGATGAGCCAGCAGAAGGGAGTGGTGAGGAAGGCAGCGAAGAGGAAGGCAGTGATGAAGAGGAGGCCCAAGACACTGATGAGGGCTCTCCTCCTGCTACACAGGAGCGTGTCAGTGATCGGGCTATTATAGAAGCCTGCTTGGCTCAGATCGATGAGGGTCAGGTCACCCTGAGACAAGAGATCACAGAGAACTCAAGCCAAGGTTGAAGAACATCAGGCCTTTGTGAAGCAGAAGTTTAGCAAGGTGTCTTGCACCTTGAGGGTTATCCTGTACTGCATGCAGGATAAGGGTACACCTCATCCATCACCTGATTCAGACGACTAGGCATCCATACAGTCACCATTTAGTTTGCTTGGTTTCTTGTTTTCCTGTTTCCTGTGTATAGCCTTGGTAGGCTTAGTAGTAGGGTAGGTTGACAGTGTGTTAGTTGTTTGAAGCTTTGGTTAGATTAGCTCCCATGCGTTTCCCGTCATGATTCATGTAAAATTATATCTCATGTATTGTGACAAATTTTGTTAAATGAAATGCATGCAACTTCTCTTGCTATGAAATGTGTAGAATGCTTGACAAATGGAGTACTGCTATGCTGAATCTGACACGGGTTGCACCCTATGTTGTATATAGGGAATGTCACCTAAGGCCACGCAGAGTATGACACGTATCACACTTGGTGACTCAGTTGACGGGGCACCTCCCCTCAGCGATAGCCACATGGACCCCAGTTCAGGCCCGACCCACGATACTATGCCGGATTCTCAGCCGACCACTGGTCCCACTAATGGGCCGGCACCTGTTGCACCACTTGTGGCACCACCGGTTCCTGAGCAGAACAGTGCGTCTACCTCGATGCCTCACATGCCTCAGGCTGCTCCTCTTGCTAGGTTGGAGCAAATGATGCTCTTGATGCAACAGCAGCAATAGTAGCAGCAGCAGTTTTTGGCCACCATCGCAAGGGTCTTTGCCCAGAGTATGGGTGTGGTTCCACCTGCATCACCCATGCACCCTGCTGGGAATATGGGTGTTAATGGCCTGTTTAAACGATTCCAGTGCTTCCAACCTCCTACCTTTGCGGGTACTCACCGACCCGAGGAGGCCGAGTATTGGCTAGACCGCATCTCTAAGATGCTAAAGCCGCTGCACTGCACAAAGGCAGAACATGTGGAGTTAGTCACCTACATGTTCGAGAAGGAGGTCAGCCTTTGGTGAGACAGCGTCCTGCGGACCATTGTTGTTGGTTACGTGTGGACGTGAGAGGCCTTTGAGATGTGCTTCCACGAAAAGTATTTCCCTCTCACGTACCGCCATGAGAAGGAGGGAGAGTTCATTCACCTCTGTCAGGGAGGGATGATAGTGGTAAAGTACGAGAACAGATTCACGGAACTGGCTAGGTACGCTACGTTGATCTTAGCTGATGAGCCAATGAGGATGCAGCGGTTTTCTGAGGGGTTGCGACCCGAGATACGCTCGAAGATGTGCTGTGCTAGCATACCTCACTATGTTGAGCTAATGAGCTTGTCCCTACGGGTAGAGCAGGATGAGGATAGACTATCCCCATGCAGGCACCCATGGGTCAGAGGCCTTGACCAAATCTGTCGAGCCGACGGTTCCTCGGTAAGAGGCCGCGTGCGGATTTGCCTCCTAGGCTTGTGGCACCACCAGCTAAGCAGGGGTGAGCAAACTTGTGATGCACTTACTGCAAGAGGTCAGGCCACACGGATACATATTGTTTCACCAGGATGAGGGATAGCGGCTTCTCGCCTCCTCAGAGGATCAACCGCCAGCTTCCACAAGCTATTTCGGCCCCACCTATACGGTCAGCACCAGCACATCCATCTTTTTGGCCGCCTGTGCCTCATTTTAGGCCGCCTCAACGGCCTATGGCACCACAGCCGAACCATTCTCAATAGGCTCGGGTGCACTCACTTGTAACTGAGGCATCCGAGACAGCAGTTACAGCACCGATGGCTTTCAAAGTCACCGCGTATGTTCAAGGTACACCAGTCTTCTTGTTGGTGGACACCGGGTCCACTATCTCTATAGTATCATGTGCTGTAGTCAAGCGACTAGGGTTGGAAACTAGTCCTATGGTTGGGTTGAGACTCCTTACCGCCACAGGGACTTTCTCAGACTCCACCAAGATGTGTAGGGATTGTTCGATAGACCTAGGGAGCAGAATAGTGCTTGTTGACCTGATGGTCGCTCCATTATGTTACTATGATGTCATTCTCGGTATGGATTGGCTCACGGAGATGAAGGTAGAGATCGATTGCGACACTAGGGTGGTGACAGCCCAGGGACCTGAGGGCGCGACCTTTACATTTCCAGTGCAGGTCAATTGGTATTACCACATTAGTTGTTACGCTACCTTGTTAAAGCATGTTGATGGTCCGACATTGGGGAACACGCTAGTAGTTTAGGATTTTGCGGATGTGTTCATGACCATACCCGGGTTACCTCCTCAGCGCGAGATCGATTTTACCATTGATCTAGTGCCTGGTGCGATACCCATTTCATTACCCACGTATCGCATGCCTCCATGTGAGATAGAAGAATTGAGAAAATGGATCGATGATCTGTTGGATGCAGGCTTTATACGACCGAGTGTATCTCCTTGGGGAGCGCATATGTTGTTTGTGAAGAAGAAGGATGGGTCACTGCGATGGTGTATTGATTATCGCAGGTTAAACCAAGTGACGGTGAAGAACAAGTATCCCTTGCCCAAGATAAAGATCTGTTTGATCAGTTGAAGGGGGCACTGTATTTCTTGAAGATTGACTTACAGTCGAAGTATCACCAGTTACGTGTCAGAGATGAGGATGTGCAAAAGACAGTGTTCAGAACCAGCTTTGGGCACTACGAGTTCCTTGTGATGTCATTTGGACTCACACACGCACCGGCTGTATTCATGGACCTAATGAACTGGGTGTTTCGACCGTATCTGTACCGATTCATCATCGTATTCATAGATGACATCCTGATATACTCCAAGAGTCAGGAAGATCATGAAGAGCACCTGCGAGCAGTCTTTGATACGCTCAGAAAGAACCAGTTGTCTGCACAGTATAAGAAGTGAGATTTCTGAAATGAAGAAGTTAAGTTCCTGGGACATGTAGTGTCCAAGGAAGGGATAGCTGTGGATCTTGCTAAGGTAGCCGCAGTTCAAGACTGGGAGCAGCCCGGTTCGGTTACACCGTCGATTCATCAGGAATTTTTCCAAGATAGCCAAACCGCTGTCTCAGCTGACTCGAAAGGATCTCCAGTTTGCCTGGAATGAAAAGGCAGAAGCAGCTTTTTAGGAACTGAAGGACAAGTTGACGTCCGCCCCTGTTGGTTTGGGTTGTGCTCTGATGCAGAAAGACAGGGTGATTGCTTATGCATCGCGGCAGTTGAGGAAATACGAGGAGAACTACCCTACACACGACCTGGAGTTAGCAGCCGTCATCTTTGCATTGAAGCTCTGGAGACATTACCACTATGGAGAGGAGTTCGAGCTCTTTTGCGACCACAAGAGCCTTAGATATATATTCACACAGAGAGACTTGAATATGAGGCAACGACGGTGGATGGAAACCTTAAAGGACTTCAAGTTCGAGGTCTCCTACCATCCTGGAAAGGCCAACCTTGTGGCAGATGCTTGAGCCGCAAGAAGACTATAGAATTTGTGGCTCCGCTGATGATAGTAGAATGAGATATGGTAGAGTTTGTGCAAGACTTTAAGCAGAAACTTACGGTAGAGGAGCCATTTGAGAGCATCACACATATTCGTGTACAACCACTCATCGATGATCGAATCATAGTGGCTCAGGGCGAGGATGAATGGTTAGTAGAGTTGAGGAAGCGAGCCAATGACGATGCGGGCTCTTAATGGAGAGTTGGTACGGATGGGGGTTTACGTTATCGTGGCCGCCTATGCATCCCAAATCTTCATGACTTGAGAAAAGAAGTACTCGAAGTTGCTCACAATTCAAAGATGGCGATGCGTCCTGGTAGTACAAAGATGTATCGGGATATGAAGCATTCATACTGGTGGGACAACATGAAGGCCCACATCGCAGACTATGTATCCCATTGTCTCACGTGCTAGTAGGTCAAGGCAGAGCATTACCGACCTCCTGGTTTACTTCAGCCTATGCCCATAGCTGAATGGAAATGGGATTTCATTTCCATAGATTTTATCTCAGGGCTACCGAAGAGGAGGAAGGGACATGACTCCATATGGGTGATTGTGGACCAGTTGACGAAATCGGCTCATTTCCTCCCTATTAGAGTTTCAAACTCTGCAGATGATTTGGCCAAGTTATACATCAAGGAGATAGTATGTCTGCATGGAGTTCCAAAGGAGATCGTGTCGGATAGAGACATGCGATTCACATCTATCTTCTGGACTTGTATCCAGGAAGCAATAGGTGTGAAGCTGAAGTTCAACACCGCGTTCCACCCATAGATGGATGGGCAGATAGAACGGGTGAATCAGGTGTTGGAAGATATGTTGTGGGCTTGCGTACTTGATTTCAAGGGCAGTTGGGATGACTGTCTTCCTTATGGTGAGTTCGCCTATAACAACAGCTTTCAGGCGAGTATTAGCATGGCTCCCTACGAGGCCTTCTATGGGCGCCCCTGTCGAGCACTGCATTGCTGGGCAGAGGTTAGCGAGAAGAGTTTGATTGGCCCGGAGTTAGTACAGATAACCTTGGAGAAGATCGACATTATCAGGCGTCGGCTTCTTGCAGCATAAAGCAGACAGAAGAGATACGCCGATACGAGGTGGTGACCACTAGAGTTCGAGGTTGGGGACCATGTGTTTCTGAAAGTTTTTCGCATGAAGGGAGTCCTTCGGTTTGGAAAGAAGGGGAAGCTTACGCTGAGATTCATTGGCCCATTCCAGATACTGGATCGAGTGGGTGTGGTTGCGTACCGCCTTGCTTTGCCCACACCACTCGTAAGCGTGCACAACGTATTTCATATGTTGACGTTGAAGAAATACGTTCCTAACCCTTCCCACATTATCAAATGGGAGCAGGTACATTGAGGGAGGATATTACTTATGTACTGCGACCGACCCGTATCCTAGATAGGAAGGATCAGGTGTTGCGTAGTAAAGTTATCCCGCTTGTGAAGGTACTATGAACACGCCACACTGAGGAAGAGGCTACTTGGGAAACAGAATCCGATGTTCGTAAGAACTACCCTCAGATTCTCGAGGAGTACGAAAAGGTACTAATTTCGAAGACGAAATTTTTCTTTAAGGGAGGTAGATTATAACGTCTCGGAAAATTCGTACAAAGACCTGAGTACCACCTCAGGCAGAAATCACTAAGGACCAACTCCTTTAGAAATTAGTTGAAAATTAATTAAGTGTTAAACTGAATTAAACGCTAGATTAGCTTGAACAGCTTTATATATGATCTGTAAGACCCAAAACTAGTAGAATCGCTAACACTACATTACCTAAAAACCTAGGATTAATCTCTAAACCCAGTTGCCCTCGGGAGCACATTGAATCTCCGTATCAGACCTGAACCACACGTCGAAAGCCTGATTAACGCGAAGCTAAACGGTTATGACAGCATTACTGGGCCTGACAACCATCTCAGAAATCAAGTCCAAATAGTATATTGAAACGCACAACTTGAGCCTGGAGCGAAGTGTGTGAGAAACGCGAATACCTTTAGAAAATGAACTCAGATTTAAAAGATTTGGGTCGTTCACTTGCGGGCCAAATTTAAGGCTTCAGACCGTCGGAATATGACCCAAATACACCCTCGGATCAGGAAAATTTCCCTACACAGGTCAGTGTACTTGTGGCCCTGATCGAGTGACGATGACCGTTGAACTGAAACTAGTCCTCCACGGTCGATCTCCAAACCTTATCGGACTGAAAACTTAACCTGGCATAGATCCATTGTCAGGGAACTTTTTTTGAAACGTATGCAGAAAAGGGGCCTCCAGATGAGCTCTGTTGGCCAGAAACAGCCAACTTTTGGCTATAACCTAAGTATACCATGGCCCTGGGGCCATTGAGGTCAGTTCTGGGCCTATATAAAAAACCTAAACCCACCCCTCTCTCATTCCATACGAATTTCAACCCTAGGAGAGAGAAGAGAGAAGAAATAGAAGAGAAGAGAGAGGAGAAGAGAGAGAGAGAGAGAGAGAGTGAGAGATTATTGTAGGGATTCGATCCCACCACTCCACGTGCTTAACCACCGCTTCCGTGTCACCATACCGGCGATTCTGATCCTGTTATTGGGTAAGAAATCCTAACCCTAACCTGTTTTAGGGATTCAAATAGAGCAGATGGTGAAATAGCTAACCTATTTCATGCTATAGGTTGTCGTTGTGCCGTAGACAAAGACATAGCGTTCTAACTAAGTTCGTTACGTATCTACCGGCGAAAGGTGCGGACTATAAACGTTTAGGTTATGGTTTTCAAGGCTTTCAATGTCAGTTAATGATTTATGACTAACTTGATTGCTCTCACATGTGCGTAGATATGATGTTTTCCGTATATTACATATGTATGTGTACTATATTGATTTTAATGCATTCTATATGTTTGTTGAAATGTTTGATTGAATATGGAATTATGATTTGTGCTTGTTATGATTGGTGTTTAAGAATACATGATTGTTGTACGTGTGGCAACATCCTCGTGAAAGGATTTGCTATAATACCTGTTATAACTACTATATTACATGTATGTTAATATGTGTAGTCTAAGTGTTTTATAAAATGCCTAAATCAGAAAATGCTTGTTGAAATGTATGTATAGAGAGTGTTGAGATGTGATTGTCAATGTCCTTATCTATAGTTACAATATCCTTCCTGTAACCTATCCTATTACTACGTGATTTATGAATGAAATGCCTATGTACGATAACATGTACTCTATGTGTTTGTTGAAATGCTCAAATAAAATTCATATTTAGATTTGGTTGTCACATGCTGTCTTGATTATCACATGTGAATGTTATTGTTTGGAGTGTGATTGGGACTACGATGTAGTCCAGGCAGTCGGTAATGGTTTATGACCGAATGGCTAAGTAGTTCTGCCACAACAGATACGTTCGATGAATCTGAGTCATTTGATGATTGTTGACAGTGGTTAGGCCACGAGGAGTGTTTGTGCGCTCCATGTTGATTAATTCAAGTACGCTTGTACCAGTCGAGCTTGTCAAGCAACTCGATTGGCCTAATGTATGCTTACCATGTATGGACGCTACTGCTTGAATCTAAGGTACCAACTTACCAGTGAAAAGCCCGTTTAACCTTGGTACCTCGATCTGCTAAGACTCATGAGCAGAACATGGTGGTATGGGACACCGTGGTTGAGCTGTCGGCCTACGTTGGGGTGACGAGCCTCCCCGTAGTGTCCAGTGAGCAACCCAGTCTCGTGAGCTGAATACGGTGGTATGGGATATTGTATTCGAGTTGTCGGCCTACGATTAGGTGACGAGCTATTCGTAGTGACCTCAAGCGTATACTTGGTCTACGATGAGGTGACGAGCCTTTTCGTAGTAACCTCGAGTATAAATTAGGCCCGCGCTGAGGTGAAGAGCCTCTCCGTAGTGACTTGGAACTATCTATCGTATGTGACTAGCTAGGATTGACGACCCTAGATAGATCGTTGTTTGGGTAAGTGACATAAAGGGGGGTGCCTTAGCTTCCCGAACACGCTGTTTAAATAAACCTAAACAAGAACTTGGCTAACACGATCATGCACCACATTATATGTGCTTTGGCAAGGAAGCGCGTGTTTAGGGAGGTTGTCATGCGCGATCGTGAGATGATGTCGCTGAGAGAGTGCAGGCGAGGGCATGCATCATTATCGCATACCATCCTTGCATTAACAAGAGTACTCAGGATATGATTGTTGTACTCCTTTATCATTACTGCTTGATTGAATTGATAACATGTTAACCTTTGCCTTATAGCTCCACTGAGTTCATCACTCACTCCCACTTTGGGACGGTGTTTTAAAAAACTAACCAAACTCTGGTTTAGTTATAGATGATGGTAATGCTTGCGAGGCGGAGCCGGATTTCTATGCTAACGAGGAGGAGTTCTCTTACATGCAACTGTCTGGCGGGTCTATGTAGACCTAGAGTTGCGTCATCGGGGCTACAGGGATATGGATAGATGACATTACATTTTATCATTTTGCACATTTTGGAATTATACATATAATTATTTAACCTGGTGACATGTTCAGACTCTGGAGACTTGCAATCACTTATATGATTTTATATACTTACCACAGCCTTCCGTTTGCTAAAATTTAATCGTCTCTGGAGTATGATATGCTGATTTATCTTCATCTCATTCATGTTTATGGCATTAACACGAACAACATTAAAACATTATTATCTATGTTGCTAAGTGATGCGTTGGAACTCAGGAGTTGGGCTCCTGCTCGACCCCCGATTTTTAGGGCGTTACAGACTAAAACTTTTATATTTTTGAAATTAACTAGAACTAGAACTACAAGAAGATGTGAAACTAATTCTGAAGTATTTGAAAGAGTAATTGTGAATAGAGTAATTAAAACTAAGAATTTAAAGGTGGGAATTAGGGTGCTAAGGATCCACTTGTAATGATCAGGGAACCCTCTTGCTTGATTCAAGTAATACAATTAGAATTAGAGTCTTATCCTATCCAATTGGAAAATATATCAATAAAACCAAATCTGAACTTCCATCGACCTAATTCTTAATGAAGGAGAACTATGATAATTGGCAGGGATTCCATCACCAAACCATGCTCAAGAGACAATGGCAAACAACAGGATTTACCAATCTCATAATCTCAAAGCAGGAGAATTATGAAGATTAGGAAGGATTCCATCACCCTATCATGCCCAAGGGACGATGGTGAACAACAGGACTTACCAATCCCACAATCTCAAAGTAAGGAAAAGAAGATACTCAAAAGTTATTACAGATCTACTGGAATTTAAGTCATAATAAATCATTAAAAACTGAAAATATTCCTTTAAAATCAAATTAGAATCAAAGAAGGTTCAACATAAACATGAATTAAAGCAAGAGAAACATCCCATCACACTACAAGCTTCACCTCTTAGCCCTAGTTAAAAGGTTTAGCCAACCATAGACATGATTGCACCAAAGTCTCTTTAAAAAAATATAAAAATAACTAAGGAAAAAGAAAAAAAAACTCTTGGCGACGGCTTCTCCACCCTTTTGCTTCACTCCTTAAACCCTAGAAGATACATAGGAACATCCTACAGAGTTTTATTTATAGCTGTGGAACTCCAACTTTCGCATCTAGTTGGAAAACTCTAGAAACAACCTCAAATTTACGCAGTTTGCTAAAATAGAATTCACTCTGCTCAGTTTCCCAAAATGGACTTCACTCTGCGCAATTTCACAAAATGACCCAAAGTTTTAGAATATGCTTTTTCAGGATGATTTCAAGATTCCTTTTCTTCACTTTAATTCTTCAATTCTTTTCATTCCTCATGTGAATTCTTCAATCTTAGTCTCCTAAGATCCATCCCTTACCTTGGTGATTCTTGAGCATCAAATTCATGCTTTAGCACCATTTTCAATCCAAGCTCTTAAATTCACTTTGCAACACAAACATGAGTAAAATAGAACATTAAGCATTATCATGTTCATAAAACTAAGATATAAATAGGGGATAATATGCAATATTTGACCCTCAATACAATTGCGTGTACCTTGCTTGATTCTGCTCTGTATGCTTCTACAATTCCTTAACAAGTGGTATCAAAGATAACATTGGAAAGAAAATCAAATATGAAAAGCAAGGTATTGATGGCATCTAACATGAAGTTAGATGTAGAAAAATATTTTGGTAAAAAAAAATTGAACTATGAAAAGTTAAGATAAATGGTATCCTAGTTCAATAAGGATTGGACGAAGCTCTCATTGGAAAGCAACGAGAAACTACGTTCGAAGGAGAATGGAACAAGTTAGATAAGAAAGCCAATATATCTAAGTTAGATAAGAAAGCTAATATATGTATCCAGTTGTGTCTAACGGATGAGGTCCTCTATAATATTATGAGACAAAAGACTGCAGTAGATACATGGACGAAGTTAGAGAACATTTATACGAAGAAGTTTCTTGAAAATCATTTGTCTTTGAAGCTACAGTTGTTCAGTCGAAAGATGGCGGAGGGGGCTGATGTGGAGGCTCACATCAGTAACTTCAATAGGCTTGTTTGTAAGTTACTGGATGCGGAGGAAACGATGAAATATGAAGATCATACATGTATATCGGTGAACTCTCTTCCAGTATTGTACGAGTCGTTCAAAGACTTTTTGTGCATCGGTAGAACGACTATTAGCATTGAGACCGTTATTTAAGCCCTTCAATCAAAGACGATGAAAAAGAAAAATGGTGATGTGTGCTTCTACAGATACATTGGTTATGAGGGGGATAAATTTTAAGTGAGACAGTGGATCTTCACAATCAAGGTCCAAATACAAAGGGCAAGGGAAAAGGAAAGTTGAAGTGATGGAATTGTGGCATGACCGAGCACATGAAGAAGAATTATAAGAATCCTAAGTCGAGAAATGAGAATTCAGAGAATTCTTTTAGGGAGGCCAACACTGCGAAATCTAGTGAGGAGACGAACGATAGTGACATGCTGATCGCATCAAAATCCGAGTACTTTAATAGAGAATGGATTTTAAATATGGGGTCTTCGTACCACATGACCCCTTATAGGAGTTGGTTCACCAGTTATAGTGAGTGCAATGGTGGCCAAGTGTTTATGGGCAATGACATTGCTTATAACGTGGTTAGTATTGGATTGGTGCGCATCAAGATGTTTGATGGCATTGAGCATATCTCGACCAAAGTAAGATACGTTCCTGACTTAAGGAAGAGCATAATATCTCTAGGTGCACTCAAGGCACTATGGTACAAATTCACATGGTCTGATCATATCTTTAAAGTTTTAAAGGGGTCACTCATAATCATGAAGGCACAGATGAATGAAAACCTTTAAAGTTGATCGGGAGTACTTCATCTGGTGATGTTGCAACGTCTGTAGTGGATTCCACATCTGCACATGTGTGGCATGCACGCTTAGGCCAAATGAGTGTGGCATGCACGCTTAGGCCAAATGAGCGAGCAATGCATGAAGCTACTTTCTGACCATTGTTTAATTCCATCTTTTAAAAGTATTGATTTTAATAATGCGAGTATTAAATATATGGTAAACAATCAATGTTGTCTTTTAAAATTGGGAAACATGTTTGTAAGGGGGTTCTAAATTATGTGTGTTCTGATATGTGGCGATCGTCGCCCATGGTTTCTGGTAGAGGGTCTTCATGATTTATTACGTTCATTGATGACTATTCCAGAAAAGTGTGGGTTTATTTTATAAAAAATAAATCTGAAATTTTCACGAACTTCAAACAGTAGAAGGCGGTGGTGGAAAAACAGTCACGACGAAGGTGAAAGTATTGAGGACAGATAACGGTAGGGAATTCACTTCTGGGGAATTCAATTAGTATTGTAAAGATGAAGGAATCGTGAGGCACAATATAGTATGCCACATACCAGAGCAGAACGATGTGGCTAAGCGGATGAATTAGACTCTCTTGGAGAGTGCCCAATACATTATTAGTAATGTTGGATTGGACAAGGAAATGTGGACTAAGGCCGTTAACACAGCTTATTACTTGGTGAATCGGTCCCCTTCTACGACTATCGATTGTAAAATTTCACAAGAAGTATGGAGTTGTCAGCATGTAGATTACTCAAGGCTGTGAGTATTTTGTTGCGATGCTTACTCTCATGTACCATCAATTGAGAGAGATGAGCTGGACCAATGGGATAAAAAGTACATCTTTATCAGCTATGGTAATGGTGTGAAGGAGTATAGGCTATAAGACTAGGTCACATGGAAAATCATCCTGAGCCGTGACATGAAATTCAATGACGGATCATTGTTCTATAAGGATGAGCACAAGGAAGCAGAAAATTCGGTTGTGAACATTCAGATATATAGAGATGAAACACAGGATGATACAAAGATGCATACAGAGGTACAGGAGCAGGTGGAGCAGCCACCTATGAGAAGAAATCCGCTAATGGATCGTAGGTTACCAACGAGATACATGGATGACTTGAATGTTGCATTTGCCCTTATTACGGATGAGGGGGATCCGTCTACTTTTCAGAAGGCTCTTGATGATGAAAATACCGAAAAGTGAAAAGCAGCAATGCATGACGAGATGGACTCTCTGTACAAGGATAAGATGTAAGAGCTGGTGGAGCTTCCCATTAGCCGAAAAGCAATCAGGTGCAACTGAATCTTCAAGAAGAAAAATGATAGGTGCATGGTAAGGTTGGTAACGAAGGAATATGCTCAAAGAGAAGGTGTTGACTTCACTAAGATATTCACGTCTGTAGTGAAGCAAGTATCTATCAGATTCGTATTAACGCTAGTTGTCCAATACAATCTCGAGGTGGAATAAATGTATGTGAAGACTGCCTTCCTGCATGGGGAATTGGAAGAACAAATTTACATGAAGCAAGCATAAAGTTTCAAAACCTAAGGGGCTGAGAATAAGGTTTACAGGTTAGAGATGTCATTGTACGGCCTGAAAAAGTAGCCTAGGCAGTGGTACGAGAAATTTAATTATTTCATGGTGAGTCAGAAGTTTACTAGGAGTGAGTATGATCATTGTGTCTATTACAAGACATTGAGTGATGGAAACTTCATTATCTTAGTATTGTATGTTGATGACATTATTATCGCCAGTCATAGCATGTCTAAGATCGACATACTGAAGGGTCAACTATCAGGGACATTCGAGATGAAAGATCTAGGGGCTGCAAAGAGGGTTCTCAGCATTGACATACATAGATATAGGAAGAGGAGCAGACTATCGTTATCTCAAGCGGAATACGTTGAGAAGGTATTAATGAAGTATGGGATGGACAAGGCAAAGCCGATCAGTGTTCCCCGTGCGGCTTATTTTAAGCTTTCTTTTAAACGATGTCTTAAAATAGATGAAGAAAAGCAGATTATGTCTCGTGTGCTTTATTCGAGTGCAGTTGGCAGCTTGACGTATGTTGTGGTCTATACAAGACTGAATATTTTCACATGAGGTGGGTGTTGTTAACAGATATAAGTCTAACCCCATTAAGCAACATGGAGAGGCAGTGAAATAGCTAGTTCGATATATTCGAGGTACGCTAGACTACGTCTTATCATTTGAAAAATTATGAGACAAGTTAGTAGGCCATGTATTCAAATTACGCGGGCAATGTGGATAATAGAGGATCGACTTTTGGTTACTTGTTTGTACCAGCATGTAGGCGAGCAGTTGGATGTCGAAGCTTCAGTCTGTGGTGGCTCTTTCCATGACCAAAGCTGAGTATATGACAGTGACATAAGCATTCAAGAAAGGTGTTTGGTTGAGACTTCAACAGGAAGTCATGCCAATCAATTGTGATAGCGAAAGCGCGATCAATTTGACTAAGAATTCTATTTATCGCTCACGTACTAAACATATTGATGTGCGTCATCATTTTATTTGACATGTGCTTGAGGAATGAGGCATGACTCTAAAGAAGATTCACACAAGCATGAATTCGACTAACATGCTTACAAAGGTGGTTCCCACAGAGAAGTTCAAGTTCTGTACAACTTCTTTGGGTTTGGCGAAGGCTTAAATGGAGGACGAAGTGTGCACGAGAAGCAATGATAAAGCTATGATGGAAGACAAATTAAAGATGATGGTAGATAAGAAGTTATGAAGATTGAAGATTGAAGACGTGTTGGAGATTATTGTTGATGTCTTAAATCTATTAGGGTTTGTCGATGCCATCATGTAGATGTCGATGCCATTGACATATGCTCAATCCTATCAAGAAAATTTGAAAAATTCATGTTGGTTGCAAGAACATTTTGGTGTTGCTACTCGATGGCGACAAATCCTTGATGGGGTGTTGATGACATTGAAGGTCTCATCGAAGAGTTGTGCATAATTGCATAAGTGTATAAGTTGTTTCCAATTCCAGGTGTAACACTATATATAACAAGTGTAATAAGGAATTGGGAGAGGAGAAGATATATTAGGGCTTTCTAAAATGTACCTAAGGGTTTAAGGGCATAACTAGGTTTTGAAGGAGTTTGAGGTTTGTTCGTATTGGTAAGATCATCTATCTCTTGTAATTCTACTTTCATAGTGCATTACTCGTCGCTTTGTGCCATAATTTTTTTCTGAAAAGGTTTTTCCACGTAAAAATTCGGATTGTTCTTGTTCGGGCTTGGTTGGGCGATTGCGTGTACTTTGCTTGATTCTGCTCTGTGTGCTTTCGAGGTTCCCCAACACTCCATCCATAATAAATTCTATAAATAAACTTTCCTTAATTCTGCTCTGTGTGCTTCCGCAGTTCCCCTACACTCCATCCATAATAAATCCTGTACATAAACTTTTTGGATCATTAAAAGATAACCCCAAAATCCAGAGATCATATTTAAACTTTATAAGATAGTTGATGAGAACCGTCAAATGTCTTTAAATGATTGGATTGGTCCATCAGGATGAGTTGGACCATTCATCATTAGCCCTAGCCCAACTTGGCCCTTGAATAAGCCCTAGATTTTAAGCATGGGCCTAGCCTTCATACCAAGTTTAGGAGCCCAAGCCCTCACGCTGCATGGCCATGCCTATTGCCACCCATTCCCTCAATTGTTCTCAAATGTTGAAATTTCTCTATTTTCTTATACTTTTCCTGTGCCTTGGTATTTGAATGATTTCTTTTGTTGGGGTCGGGTCTTACCCTGGATTGCTTCTTATTTGATGTAAATTATTTCTTTCATGAGATCCCTAGATTGTACTTATTTTTATTTAAATCGATAGTCCCCCACCTTTCTCGAAAATTAAGGGGATTTTTTTTTTGCAAAATTCCTTAGGAATTAGCATTTATCAAATAATGCATGGAAATGTAGATATTTCAGAGAAATGCTTCTTGATGGAGAAATAATCAAAAGGCTCTCATCTATTTTTTTTTCTTTAAAAATTAATAAGGTAGAAAATTGTGAAGCCCACACAAAATGGGATGTAAGATGAGGCAAAGATACATTCCTAGCATGGCTTGGCCAAATGAAGGGCAAACGGAAGTGAAAGTAATCCGTCATATCCAAGCTCATTCCTACATAGGGCGTGACATAATTAAGCCCCATGAGCATCTGGTTCGAAGAAATTCAATCTAGATAGGGAGAAATTGATGTTCGAAGTGTGAATCGTAAATCGACCATAACTTTTGATTCGAATGTTGTAACGAGACGCATGACCTATGAATCTTTACTATAACAAGTCATTCGGGGTCAACCAACCCACAAAGTGGGCCATGCCTGTCCATTTCATGAGAAAATGTGTGCTTCCAATTCCAAAATGGAATTTTGGAGAAAAAAAAAATTACTTTTAGTAGTTTCAATTTTTGTCGTATTTCCTTATTTTTAGAATTTTATATTTCCATCTTTTTTAGAGATTGATTAAAATCATGCCAAAAGTGCTCCAGCAAGGTTAATTTAGGACTTTTTTTTTTACTATTTTAGGTAAATTCTATCATAGTTAAATTATGATTTTTATTAGGGTTAGAATTTTCCTATTTTGGATTATTCTGAATTAAGGTTTTTTTTTTCTTTATTAGTGGTGTTATTGAGAAATCATATGCATTGCACAATTATTGAATAATACAATTTGGACTTTTCTCTTTTATTCTTGTGGATTCAAGGTTTTGACTGCTTGAGAAAGGTGATGATCTTTCTTATTATCCCATCTCGCTCTTCCTTGCGTCAGTATGTGTATAACACCCAACCCGTCCAACATATGCAATCCACCATGGTGATCACCCAAACCAAAAAATAGGGCTGATCAAATCATCGGATGGGGCACACGTGATTTTTGAATGTTTTTGGTGGTGTATATAACTTTGTTATGGTTTGGCCTATCTTATGATTGGATCAGCTGCAAATTTTTTGTTCACATGATGTTCATGGTAGGTTGCATTTGTTGGATGAGTTAGATGTAAGATGCATGCCATGTGGGCGTCATAATTATTGATTCACTACTTTTTAAAGAAAAAATTGTAAGTTTTATGGTTTCCTATTCCTTTGGTTGTCAAATTTTGTGGTGCCAAAAACATTATCTATGTCTCGCGTAGCATGTTAATTTGTTTGTTCAAGACACTGCATCAATGTTACAAGTTAAGAACGGTGATCTACTTCAAGAAATGCAAGGTTAAGTTCTTTGTCCACTTCTGTAAGCTTCAATGTTCAGAATATTTCAAGAGCTACATCAGAAGACAAGTGCTTGTTCAAGACTCAAGTTTAGCTCGAGATAATGTTCAACTCAAGATGAAGTACAACTCAAGAATGACAAATCCAAGCTTTTGAAGATCTCAAGTTCAAGCTACATCTTGTAGAGTTCTCAAGCTTCATAATCTTCAAAGGTCAACCATCATCTGAAGAAATAAAGACTCAATGTCCATACTTCACATTTAAGGTATGAATGACCTTAGATTGACCTTAGGGTAGGTCATTTTGTATACATAATTCAAATTGAATCATTTTATAAGTGTTTGGTCTGTTCTAAGACTAGTCCTGGACTCTATTCAACTAGTCCTAAAACTGGCTCGATCAGTCCAAGAAATTCCAAGACCAATCCTAAGTTGTTACAAAAATTTGGAATTTTTTGGTTGAGCTTAGACCAGTCCTGGAGTCTGCTCGACCGGTCATAGGAACAGTGCCGATTCATTCACGACCAGTCCTGCAGCTACGACTCAAACTCCAGCAACCATTCCTGGGTCCTCACGACCAGTCTTTGGTTGGTCACGACTAGTTGTGAAGGCCTCACGACCAGTTGTGGACACCCTACGACCAGTCGTGGAACAGTTTTATCCGATCGCACTTAAATTTTTAAAATGCAGTTTGACCTACGACCAGTCGTGATGGCCACTCGACCAGTCGTAGACGCAATTTCTACCTCTATAAATATAACACAATTTTCAGAGTTTCATATCTGAATTCAAGTAAAATTCAAGGCTTCACTTTGAGATAAGTTTGTGTTAATTTTTAAGCTACATTGTGCATATTTAATATTCTCTTTTGTTAGCTTTGTCAATTTGATTTTGTTTCTGTATTCCAATCTGAATTGAAAAGAGGAATTACTGTGTTCCTTCTTCTTGGAATCAAAATCAAATAGAGCTAGCCCAACTGGTTTAATTTAAAATTAATTAGAACCTAGAACCATTTCAAAGTGAGTATTGGACAATTGAACTTCTATATTCGAACTTCTACTCCGATTGGTTCTTCCGGGCTGCTACAAAAGGAGAAATCCAGGTATTTTACATTTGTGTAAATTTCCTTTATTTTGGTTTCTTTTGAGATTGAGCCAGAAAAATCTCATTGTGTTGGTTATCTGAGGAGAGGCAGAAAACTCAGAAAGTAGGGTTTTTGAATTGTGTAAGCCCATTTGAAAGACACAATTGTGAAGGTTTTAGGTGAACCTGTGAAACCTATTTTCATAGTGAACGCTGATATCCCCTGTGTGAGGATATTAGGAGTGGAGTAGCAAGCTGTGTGGCTATTGTTTAATAGTTGGTGAACACACAGGCAAACTACTATAATTCTTTGTGTCTTGTGGTTTGAATGTTTGTTTAATTTCTATATCTTTTATCATTCAAAGCTGTGGAATGTATGTGTGGATGTGAATGTTGTAATATTTATATTTCAAGCATTGTGGGAATGTTGTAATAGTTTAGAATTTCAATTCTTGCTATTTCCTTTATTCCTCTTCAGTTTGAGATATTGATACTTAAACCGTTCTAGTAAGGTTGTCCTGCCATAAACCCTTGGTTTTTCTGGTGTAAGGTTGTCCCTAGAACATCATTTGTATCAGCCTCTCAATACTAGAATATTAAGGTTGTTTTACACTTCTGTATTGTGATTTATTTAAAGTATTATCTTTCATTTATTTGTTTATAAGGCTATCTTATTGTTTAATTCCGCTAGTGTCATTTTAAATTTGGCATAGTCCTATTCACCCCCCCTCTAGGACATATAGCTAGGCCTTTTCAAAAATAAATGAGAAGGTTGGGAGTTTCAATTCCTTGAGGCACTATTTGGTAAATTTAAAATTCCTAATAAAAGTATAAAGTGGGCTGATTACTTAGAAAGGACCAATCGTAAAAGCTAGCTCAATTGAGTGTTGAGTTGTGTTTAAAAAACCAATGTGAGCCTTAATCCTTTCACCATGTAAATGTGACTAAGTTAATATTAGTTATAGATCATGATAACTATGTGTCTCTTATGGATAATTTGATATGTCTTAGTGTTTAGTGTTGCCTTAAATTTTTATGCACATGGATTAAGTTGATGAATAATTCCTTAGTCTTTAGAAACTTGAGATTAACATGATGGCCATTGACTAGGTAGTTTATGGTCCATGGATCTCCATCCCTTGCTTGGTTATAATTGTCATAGGTACTTAGGACATTCTTGTGAATATCTTTTGATAAGATGTACGGTCATCCTACGTGAGAAGATTGACTTGGGTTAGGATGTATAGTTTTCCCTATTTAGGAGCCAACTTGATGTCATTGTGCCTTTGCCCTTTGCCCACATGAGAGTGCGGGTGTACCATGAATACGGGATCTTGATTTGGACGTTTGGGACACTTGCATTGATAGATTGAATTTAAGTTAATAGTCTACGAGCTCATTAGCCTAGTCTGTAATCAATATTATCAAGACTTGATGTTGCATGAAAGATGATTAATCTTTAGACCCGAGGACATGTAAGTGTCACAATTTAATTGTTAGGCTTTGACTCTTCTTACAAGGTCACCATGTGATTATTAAAAGTTAATGTGATTGGGTACTTCTCCATTAGAATTCATTGATTCTTGCACAAGCCAATAAGAAATTCACTAGGTTTACTAAGAGAAGTGTTTTATGGGCTAGGTTTGATTAGATCAGGGGTTTAAAAAGTGTTGGGCACAACAGTTAAGATGTTTTAAATGATTTTCGAAGGTTTTCAACCATTGAAGTTTTAATTTAACTATTAAAACTGTTTTCATCTCACTTCATGATGACTCAATGACCTAAATTTGATTGTCAATTTATTTGATCAACATGGATATAGAACTCTAGTGGATGACCATAACAATGGAAGGATTGGATAGTTTAGTGGACTTCTCTTACAGTATGATAGAAAGAAGTTCATAAGTTGGTATAATGCTATACGTGCACTCATGAAACTATAATCCTTCCTTATAAACATAAATCGAATTCTATACAAGAGAAATTTAACAAAAAGCCTTAGATGTCAAGAAAAAGCAACTAGAAAGCCTTGGACACCACCCCTAGGCATTAAAAGGAGAGAGAGAGAGAGAGAGAGAGAGAGAGAGAGAGAGAGAGTGAGTTCATCTCCTTTCTTTCTTCTCCCATCATCTTTTCTCCTTCATCACACATGGTGACATGTGGGGTCCATTGTAGTGGATGGCGTATGTCTTACCTTAGCCCTTACAACATGTACAAATAACAACTCTCTAATATTTTTCACTTAGGATATATTGGAGAGAGACTTTCTAGCTTGGAGGATCATAATCAATTAATGATATTTTTCTACATCATGATCTGATTGCAAGAAGTACAATCTAAACCTACACTTTAGAACATTTAGAAATCTGATGTGATGAAAGATGATCTTAGGCTTAAATTAAATTAAAATTTGAAAACAAGTTTTATTCCTTGCATTTTTCATAAACAAATCCAACATCGAAGCAGACGGGACATTCTTTTACAAACTCGGCCATTGAGCTAGATATGGCCCAAGTCAAACATTGTGCTAAATAAGAATCCAGGTCCATGTCCGGTCTATCCCACTAGCTAACAATGCTCATTTGATTAGTGTTAAATAAGTTGAGCTAGGCAGATTGTCCTATCAGGAGATCCTTCTTCAGTGGAATCAAGATCTTACATCAAATTCGATTGACGAGTTTTATTTGAGTTCTTCCTTAACTGATCCTTAATCTGTTTCCGACATTGTACGTATTCTAGATGCTCCGCGCATTGTATTCTTGATGCCTCACTTTTCAACATGTTTCCTCTCGCAGAATGATTCTCGTGATTTCCAATTCTTTCTAATAAATTATTTTTCATGAATGCATGTTGCATGCATCATACATAAGAATAACGTGTCACCAATGGAAAAAATGTCATGTGCAAATGCATGAGTGAGACTTGGGATCCATCGAGGGAGGTGGGTGGGACCTCTGACTGTGGGGCTCACATTGATGTATGTATCTTAAACCCACACCGTCCAACCAATTCAAAAGCTCATTTTAAGGCATGATCTCAAAACTGAAGTTTGACTCAAATCTTAGGTAGACCACACCATAGGGAACATCCGCAATTGAATCCCCACCATAAAAAAAACTTCATGGATTCCACTAGAATGTTTATTTGCCATCCAAACGTGATGATAAGGTCACAAACACTTAGATGAAGAGACCACACAAATATCATCTTAATCCAAAGCATTTGTGGTCCAAAAGAAGTTTTTAATAGTCAATCACAATTGTTTACCGTACTAAGTCCATCTAAGATTTGGAATTGCTTCTTTTTTTTTCGATCATGCCCAAAAATGAACTTTCAATATGGATGTAGTCACATACATCAAGTGGGCCCTGTTGGAATACACGATTTGAGAAAGAAAAGGCTTGCTTTCGTAGAGTCGCATACAACTGGTATTTATACAAGAATAGAGAGAGACTAAAGAAACAAAACAATGAAGAAGAAGAATCTAAGAGATTACAGAGGAGAGATTACAGAGATTACAGAGGAGAGATATCTGCGATCCTAGTCTGCAGATGAGTTGGCTGGATTCGGACGCGTTCCTTCAACTCTCCCCCCTCAAGCTGGGTCTAAAGATATTCGAAAGGCCAAACTTGGAAACGATTACATCATACTGGTCACGTGAAAGAGGTTTAGTGAAAATATTTGTCAGTTGGTCCCCAATGTGAACATGTGGAGTTATAATTTCATGGGATTTAATTTTCTCTTGAATAAAATGGCAATCCACCTCAATATGCTTTATGCGCTCATGAAAAACCGGATTGTTAGAAATGTGAATGGCCGCCTGATTATCACACATCATTGGCATAGGTCTAGATGGAGAGAAGCCAAGCGTAGTTAAAAAATTCTTAAGCCAAAGTAACTCACAAGTTGTATGGGCCATAGCCCTATATTCGGCCTCATAACCGGATCGAGCAACAATCGACTGCTTCTTACTTTTCCAAGTAACCAAGTTTCCCCCCACAAACGAGCAGTAACCGGTTGTAGATTTTCGGTCATCTTTGGCACTGGTCCAGTCTGCATCAGAAAAAGTAAAAATAGATAAGTGTCCATGTCTGGAATAAAGAAGGCCTTTACCAAGGGAACCTTTGAGGTAACGGAGAACACGATAGGCGACATCTAAATGGGCAGCCCGTGGTGAGTGCATAAACTGACTGAGCACACTCACAACATGAGAGATATCAGGTCTTGTAATAGTTAAGTAAATAAGACGGCCAATGAGTCGTTGATACGGAACAGGATCTGAGAGAGACTCACCAAGGAGAGAGGTGAGCTGATGATTGATCTCAAGAGGGGTAGCAACAGGCTTACAGCCCAGCATACTCGTCTCATGGAGTAAGTACAATGTATATTTCCTCTAACATAAGGAAATACCAGAGCGAGAACGAGCAATCTCAATACCAAGAAAGTAATGCAAGGAGACCAAATCTTTAACCTCAAAGGTACTAGGAAGATGAGACTTAATGTTGGATATAGAAGTAGAATCATCGCCCATAACAATAATGTCATCAACATAGACCGAGACCACTGTGAGCCCAGTGATGGTGCGCTTCCAAAAAATAGAATGATTGAAACTACACTGGTGAAAATGTGCAGCCTGCATAGCATGAGTGAATTTGTCGAACCACGCTCGTGGTGATTGCTTAAGGCCATAGATGGACTTGCGAAGATGACAAACTTTATGTTCCTCCCCTTTATGACAAAACCCAAGAGGTAAGGACATACACTTCTTCATGAAGGTCACCATCTAAGAAAGCATTCTTGACATCAAGTTGATGTAGGGGCCAATCCAAATTTGTAGCCATAGACAAGAGAACTGTTGAGGGTCAAATATTGCATATCAGACCCTAGTTATTGCCTGGATTTATGAACATGATACTGTTTAACAGCCTATTTTAATCGCGTTTGTGATGCAGGGTGTATTTACGATCATAGATCGAAATAAGGTGCTAAAAGCATGGATTTAATGCTTTGATGACACTAAAGGCAAGGGACGGACACTAGGGGACCAAGATCGACGGGTTTACATGCCAGAGATCCGCGAAAATCCAGAAACTGAAGCTCAAATGGCCTAAAAAGGGTCCGACATGCAAGATCACAGGGTTTCTACCATCTGCTCAGGTCAAGACTTCATATATGTCTTGAGGGCCATAAAGTAACCGTACACGTCAAAAATCAGCCATTGGACCCTTACAGAAGTGGTCCAACGGCAGATCAACCCATGAATTGTTGATTTGGGGCCCACCTGATATATGGATATGCTTCAAGATTGGTCTCAACCGTTAAAATAAGGTGATAAAACATATGGATGGAGTGGATTTCTCACTAACATCACAGTGGACACCACAATTATGGTGTGAGTGCACAGCAGGTGCAACAAACAAAGTGCACTGAGTCATTGAAGTCGGTCAACAGCTGTCGACCGACTCAAAAATGGCAACTGCCGTTTCGCTGCTGGAAAGCTCAAACAGAGCTTGCGGGATGTAGCAGTGGGCCACCATCATCATGTATTTAGATGATCCACACCGATCATTCACTCCATATTATAGGCGTGACTAAGGCCTAGGTGGAAAAGTTTCAAAAGATGTTAAAGATTGATTAATGATTGTCCAAACGAAAGATGAACAGTGGCTTTACAGATCAGGTGGGCCACGACAAAAGACGTCCAAAACTATCCATTTCTGGCTAAAAATTCAATCTGCATGCGATGAACGGAGTGGATTTTGCAAAATGATAGTGAAAAGGGACCCACCATCAGCACAGCGCAAAGGTGCGCCGACTCTGTTACGCAGTCCGGGTTTCGTCCAGATTTGCCGGGCTATTACACGTTTATAGAGAGGATTGGATCAATGATCCGAACTGTCCAAACGATCTAGAGGTGGGCCATGACTCTAACCATGGGGTCCGACTCCAAAGACAGACCACCGTCCGTCTCGAATCTGAGGCCAAACGCCACCTGTTTGCGTTTCTGTGCATGCGGATGCTGTTTCGCAGCTGCGTCCAATTTCCAGCTGACCTATGAACACCTATAAAATAGAGACAGGCAGAGATGTGAAGGAATGCCTTGGACGTGGGATGGGCAGCCGTGGAGGCTTGGGATTTCAAGAGAGAGAGAGAGAGAGAGAGAGAGAGAGAGAGAGTAGTGTAGTTTTATTTTTCTTATTTGTTTTATTTTCTGTTTTTTTCTTTTATTATCCAGCCCATTCATGTTGAGCTGAATCTCTTGGTTAGGGCCAAGAGGTGAAGCTTGTCGTGTGATGTGTCGTTTACGACTTTTTTGATTCATGTTTTGAACTGATTTGATTTTGGTTTAATTATAAGGAATGCTTCAAGTTGTTTATGGTTTATTGTGACTTACATTACAGTGGATCTGTGATGGCTTAAGTATTCCCCTTCCTTTCTTGTGATTATGAAGCCAAGAAGCCTTGTTGTTCACCATCGCCCCCTGGACATGGTTGGATGACAACACTCTTCCTAACATTCATACGTCACTCAGGATTGGCAGTGAATTAGTTTAATTCTGTTGTTTGCTTTGTCTCATAGGCATGGTTTTGTGATGGAATCTATTCTAATTTACACCCATCTAATCTCTTGAAAACTAGATTGAATGAAGTTCAGAATTGATTTACAGGTTATATCTTCCAACTGGATGAAGATGGGACTCAAATTCCAGTTGAGTTCATGAATCACGCGTGGATCTCCCTGATCTCTACAAGTGGATCCTCTGAATCCCTAGTTCCCTACATCTGAATTCTACATATTTTAGTTTACTATTTCACCATTATTCCTCAAATTCACCTGATTTAGATTTTATCTTATTTTAGTTCTAGTTCTGGTTGTTTTCAGATAACGTACAGGTTTCAGTCCTTGTGGATTCGACCTCGGTCTCACCGAGTTTATTACTACATCACAACCCTATACTTGGGGAGTGAACAAGTTTTTGGCGCCGTTGCCGGGGATTGACGGTTACATTTTTCTGAGATTAACTTATTTTAGGATTAGTTTAAGATTAGGATTTTTTAATTTTAGGATTTTTTCTGTTTTTAGAAACTAATCTGTTTTCCTGTTTTGTAGGATTTTGACATAAACTTCTAATTTGGTAATCCCTTTCTAATTTCTCTACTTTTCTATTTTTAGGATTAGGATTTTAGTTTTAGAAACTTTCTTATTCTAGGTTTCCTTTTTAGAAACTAACTTTAAAAAAAAAAAAAAAAAATCTATTTCTAGGCTTTCATTTATTTTAGAAAATTTTCCCTTTTTAGAAACTAACTTTTTTTAAAAAAAAAAAAAAAAATTTCTGTTTCTAGGCTTTCATTTATTTTAGAAAATTTTCCCTTTTTAGAAACTAACATTACTTTCTATCTTAGGAACTAATTTATTTTTAGAACTTTCCTCTTTTGTTTTTAGAAACTAGGTTAGTTATTTCCCTTTTTAGAGGCTCTTTTTAATTTTAGAAACTAACTCATCTTTCCTTTATTTTATTTTTAGAAACTTTCCTTGCTTCACACCCATTGCTTCCTGGATAAGAGTCCAGAAGATGGATGTGAATCGCGTGTCTCAGTCTGACACGATCTCCAGAGGAACTCCATGTAGACGCACTATTTCTTTGATGTACAATCTGGTCAAGTCGTCTGTCGAGTTCAAAACTCTAATAGGGAGGAAATGGGCTGATTTCGTTAGCCGGTCCACAATCACCCAAATGGAATCATGTCCCTTCCTCGTCTTCGGTAGCCCTGAGATGAAATCCATGGAAATGAAATCCCATTTCCATTCTGTTATGGGCATGGGCTGAAGCAGTCCAGGAGGTCGACGATGCTCTGCCTTGACCTGCTGGCAGGTGAGACAACGGGACACATAATCTGCTATGTGGAGCTTCATGTTGTCCTACCAGTACGATCTCTTCATATCTCGATACATCTTCGTGCTTCCAGGATTCATTGTCAATTTCGAACTACGTGCAGCCTCGAGGACTTCCTGTCTCAAGCCATGAAGATTTGGGACGCATAGGCGACCACGATAACGTAAGCCCCCATCCATACCAACTCTCCACTCGACATCTTCATCATCACTAGCCTGCTCTTGAAGCTCAGACAATCGTCCATCGTCCTTTTGGGCCTCAATGATCCTATCATCAATAAGTGGCCGCACACGAATGTGCGCGATACTCTCAAACAGGTCCTCTACCGTGAGCTTCTGCTCAAAGTCACGCATGAATTCCACCATGTGTCATTCCTCAACCATCGGCGAAGCCGCAAATGCTATCGCCTTCTTGCGGCTCAATGCGTCTGCCACAAGGTTAGCCTTGCCCGGATGGTAGGAAACCTCGAACTTAAAGTCTTTCAAGGTTTTCATCCATCGGCGCTGCCTCATATTCAAGTACCGCTGAGTGAATATATACTTACGGCTCTTGTGGTCGCAAAAGAGCTCGAACTCCTCTCCGTAGAGGTAATGTCTCTAAAGCTTTAATGCAAATATGACCGTTGCTAACTCGAGGTCGTGCGTAGGGTAATTCTCCTCGTGTTTCCTCAACTGTCTAGAGGCATATGCAATCACCCTGTCCTTCTGCATATGGACACAACCCAAACCAACTCGAGACGCGTCGGTGTAAATTGTATATTTGACCCCTTGCTCTGGCAATACTAGCACAGGGGCAGACGTCAGTCTGTCCTTTAACTCCTGGAAAGCTGCTTCCGCATTCTCATTCCAGGCGAACTTAAGATCCTTCCGAGTCAACTGAGACAAAGGTCTGGCTATCTTGGAGAAGTCCCAAATGAATCGTCGATAGTAGCCAGCGAGTCCCAGAAAACTCCTCACCTTAGTAACCGAACCGGGCTGCTTCCAGTCCTGAACTGCGGCTACCTTAGCAAGGTCCACCGCTATCCCTTCCTTGGACACCACATGTCCCAGGAACTTGACTTCCTCTTTCCAGAAGTCGCACTTCTTGTACTGTGCGAACAATTGGTTCGTCTTCAGAGTACCTAAGACTGCTCGCAGGTGTCCCTCGTGCTCTTCCCGACTCTTGGAGTATATCAAAATGTCATCTATAAACACGATGACGAATCGGAAAAGAAATGGTCGAAACACCCTGATCATCAAGTCCATGAACACGACTAGTGCGTTCGTAAGGCCGAACGACATGACGAGGAACTCATAATGCCCAAAACTGGTCCTGAAAGCCGTCTTCTACACGTCCTCTTCCCTGACGCGCAACTGGTGATACCCTGACTGTAAGTCAACCTTCGAGAAATATTGTGTCCCCTTCAACTGATCAAATAGATCATTTATCCTGGGCAGATGGTACTTATTCTTCACCGTCACTTGGTTCAACCTGCGATAATCAATACACAATCGCAGTGAACCGTCCTTCTTCTTCACAAACAAACCGGCGCTCCCCATGGAGACACACTAGGTCGTATGAAACCGGCCTCCAACAGACCATCGATCTGCTTCCTTAGCTCCTCTATCTCACATAGAGGCATGCGATAAGTCGGCAATGAAATAGGTGTCGCACCAGGCGTAAGGTCTATGGTAAAGTCAATCTCACGCCGAGGAGGTAGTCCCGGGATCTTCTCGAATACGTCTGTAAAGTCCTGAACCACAGGCGTATCTTCCAACGTCAGAGCATCAATACATTCTAACAAGGCAGCGCAACAACTAACTCGACAGGGCCAACTGACCTGAACTAGAAAAGTAAAGACCGTACCTTCAGGTCCGTAGGCTGTCACGACTCTGGTCTCACAATTTATCTTCGCCCTCATCTCGGTGAGCCAATCCATACCGAGAACAACATCATAGTGCCATAATGGGGAGACAATCAGGTCGACGCACACTATCCTGTTACCCAAATCTATCGAGCAAGCCTCACAAATCCGGGTAACTTCTGAAAAGGTTCCTGTAGCGGTAGTAAGCCTTACTCCCTTCGTAGGAGCAGTAACCAACGCTAGTCGCTTAACTGCAGCGCATGAGATGATCGAAATAGTGGACCCGGTGTCCACCAATAAGAAGACAGGCGTACCTTGAATCTGGGCTGTGACTTCAAAAGCCACAGGTGCTACTTCTGATCCCTCGAATGCCTCAGCTGTAAGTGAGTGCACACGAGCCTGCTGCAGACGGTTCGGCTGTGGAACCATGGGTCGTTGAGGAGGCCTAAATCGGGGTGTCGGCTGTCGAAACGAGGGGTGTGCAGGCGCAGTCCGTAGGGGTGGAGTCAATAGAACCTGAGGGCGAGGGCGGTCGATTCTCTGTGGCGGCGAAAACCCACTGTCTCTCATACGTGTGAAACAGCTCTCCACAGCGTGACCTGGTCTCCCACAATACGTACAGTTCACACCAGGTCGCCTCATCGGAACTAGTGGCGCCGCAATCCTGGGAGGAGAGTCGGTACGGGACCTCTTGCCAAGGAATGGCCTACTCGGCATATCTGGTCGTGGCTTAGGGATCTTAGGCCCACAAAAATGTGACAATCGATCCCCGTCCTGCTCTGCTCGCATAGACATGTGTACTAGCTCAGCATAGGAGGGTACGCTAGCACAACACATCTTCAAGCGAATATCAGGTCGCAGGCCCTCGGAAAAACGCCACATCCGCATCTGTGCGTCAGCAAGTATAGTAGGGCGTATCAGCCCAACTCCGTAAATCGGGGATAGTACTTCTCATGGTAGCGATTCTCAAATGCTGCCCACGTCCATACATAGTCAACTGCAACGGTTCGTAGGACACTATCCCACCACAAGCTGGCCTCCTTCTCAAACATGAAGGTTACCAACTCGACCTGTTCCGGTGCCGTAGGAGGGGAGCTCTCCTCCGTGTCCTGGCCCTCCTCTTTTTCCTTGCTCTCTTCCTCTTCACTCTCCGTCTCATCCTCACTCTCCTCAAGTCGGGCTTGTCGTTGTCGTGGCCCAATTTTCATCTGATTGAGGGTAGTTTCATTGATGAAATGTTGCGTCACTGAGAGTTCTGCGCCAAGTCCGTGCCGAACTCGCGTGCAATCTTGCATATGAGTCGGCCGAAGGGGAGCGAATTAGTCCTTCTATTGGAACGTGCGGTAAGAATTATCTGTCGCAAAACATACGTAGGCACGCACAACTTCTCTCCCTGCCCCGCTTGCTACAAGAAATCTACCATCAGGCGCATACACTCGTTGCGATTGCTCCACCTGGGGTAGACGTTAAACGTGCAGATATGGTGAAGCAGACGGAAATCATCAGTCATATTAGTCGCTAGAAGGCTATTGTTGGGCTGCCACTGTACCAGTCGACCACAAAGGAACCGCGTACGGCGATCCCTTTCATGTGCACTCTTCAGATTATGCTCACTTGCGTGGACTTGCTCAAGCGGTATTCCCATGAGTCGAGCTATCAGGCCAGCGTCAATTGTGGCCTCCTGACCTCTTCCCGCGGGAATCTTGAACTGCAAGGACTCCGGCGTAGGCTCTTGAATATGGGTATAGAATGCTCGGCCAGTGCCCACATTTGCACGATATTTTCCCTCAAACACAGGGCCCCAACCGGCTTCACCCAGACGCTCCACTAACAGATACTCCCCGAAGAGCCGTCCATCCACATACGCTTCAAAAAGGACCTTACGGCCCTCATAAACACCATGCGATAGCTCTGCCAATAGAGCCCTTTCGACGGGAGCCTGGGGATCGAGATCCCGCTTAGTCCGTATCTCACGTTCAACGTCCGTGCTTGCGGTGGCGCCTCTCGGTCTCCTTGAACGAGTGGGGCGACTAGGCCCGGCTTCATCCATGACACCCTTTCTCTTTCCCATGAGAGAAAGAAAGGTGTAAATCGAAAATACGACCGTAATAAGTTCAAATAGAGCCATGGAAAAGCGAAGAAAAGGGAGGAAAGGGCTGGGGTCTTTAGGTCTCCACGGAGTTGAGCCTCCAAATGGTGTGTCAAGGCTCAAATGACAGGTGTTAAAGAAGGAAAATGAAGAGATGGGATGGGTTAGTGGGTTTACACGAATTTGAGACTCAAATGGGGGGTTTAAGAGCTCAAATGAGAGAGAATGGAGAGGGTAGGCATCAATGGAGAAGGGTTTACAGCAGGGTAGTGGAGAGGGTGCACGAAAATGGCAAAGAGAACTCTTGGTGGGGTGATTTGAGTGAGGGATATGAGGTTTTTGAAGAAAAGGAGAGCTTGGAGTGGTAGTTTGTGAAGGAGAGGCGTCATAGGGGGGTTTAAAACGAAAAACCCTGGATCAGTGGGCCACACAACCCAAAAAAATGCGTCGGCTCGAGCCGGCCCGCCCGGCCAGGCCCGTTTGGTAGCGAGGCCTCGCCAAACCGGCGAGGTCCTCGCCGACCTCTGGAGGTTCCGGTGAGGGCTCGCCATTTGGGCGAGGTCCTCCCCCTAGGTCCAACAACATGTGGGGTCCACCTTGGGTCCCCCCGGACTTGTTCGGTTTGGCCCCCGACTCCGATTCGAGTCGTTTCGGGTCCTTTCGGGTATGTTTCTAATGTACAACTGCACATGGAGATTTTTGAAGGCTAGGATGGGGTCAACCATGGTCTAAACCCGTCGCTCGACGGCCTAGGGGTGATCCGGGATCGTCTCATGCGAATCACGGATGGGTACAGACTCGAACAAAGTCATCGATTTTGGTGAACTTTGCCAATTGACGAAATCGGGGAACCTAAGCTTGTTTCTACATTCCGTTGCTCCCTCCTAAGTCCAAGTATGTCAGTGTACGTCGTGGGACCATAACCCAGGTCCAGTTTAATCCAAATCATGCTCTGATGCCAACTTGTAACAACCTGAAAATCGGGGGTCGAGCAGCAACTCAACTCCCAAGTTTCAAAACATCACTTATGCAACATATATGCTTATGATTGAATGTTGTCTGTGTTAGTGCGTTAATCGTGAGTGGGATTATACCAAAACAGTAATTCATACTTCAGATCAATTAAAATAACGCAAACGGAAGACTGAAAGATGTATATATAAACGTGTATGAGCCAAAAGTTCACGACCGGTCTTCAAAGTATGAATACATCACTGAGTCACCATATACATGTAATAGTTCAAAAATCAAAATGTCAAAAATAGTTCAACTACACTGATAAGCCCTGTAGCCCCGTCGATCCGGACGACCTAAGCGAAACCGCCGGAGAACTGCATATACGAGAACTTGTCCTGATCATCATAGTAATCAGGCTTCGCCTCCTGAGTCGCATCGTCATCTGCAACTAAGACAGGGTCTGGTGGGTGTTCAGAACACCGTCCCAGAACGTGGGAGTGAGTGATCAACTCAGTGGAATCATAGAGTAAAGGTTAACATGTTATCAATTCAGTCAAGCAGTAATGATAAAGCAGACATATCAGACATTCCTAGATACTCTTATTAATGCAAGGATGAAATGTATTCATGATGCATGCCCTCGCCTACACTCCCTCGTGCGACACCATCTTACGGTCGCGGCATGCTTTCTTCCCTATGTGCTCTTCAACCCGGGGCACATGCAGTGCGATGTTATGAGCGTGATTATCGAGTTATTATTAGTTCCTTTCATACAACAGGATTGAGAATCTAAGGTACCTCCCTTATATCATTCCCAAACAAGGATCCATTCTAGGGTCATCAGTCCTAGTAAATCTCATACGATGTTGTGGTTCTAGGTCGCTGCAGTGGGCTCGTCGCCTGATCAGTGCAGGCCTAGTTTATACTCTTATTGCTACGGAAGGTTCGTCGCCTCCATGTAGACTCAGAGTACGCTCGAGGTCACTACAAAGGGCTCGTCACCTGATCAGTGTAGGCCGACAGCTCGAATACAGTGTCCCATACCACCATATTCGGCTCACGAGTCTGGGCTGCTCATTGGTCACTACGGGGAGGCTCACCGCCTCAGCATAGGCCGACAGCTCGACCATGGTGTCTCATACCACCATGTCCGGTTCATGAGTTTTAGCGGATCGAGGTACCAAGGTTAAATGAGATTTCACTGGTGAGTTTGGTACCTTAGGTTCAGGCAGTGGCGTCCATACATGGTGAACATATATCGGGGTCAATCGGGTTACTTGACGAGCTCGACTAGCCCGAGCGCACGACAAGTTGAGCGACATGAAGTGCATAAGCACTCCGCGTGGCCTAACCACTGTTGCCAACCGAAGTACGGCTCGGGTTCGTCAAACACGTCCTACGTGGCGAATGAATCTCAGCCACGAACTCAAAGCCTGTTACCGATTGTCTGGACTATACTGTAGTCCCAAACACATTCAACCCTTAACCAGTAACCAAGTAGTTCAAACACGTTAACAAACATGTTATAAAACACAACTTAAACAGGAAATCCAAACACATACATTTTATAAGCGATTAAACTAAACAACTTGCATGGAGGAAATCATACACATCCCTAAGGTAGTTAAGAATCCTATCTCAACACCCACCTAAAGCACTATCTCCTAAGTACTTACTCATACAAGCATTTTTACAAACACTTAGACTACACTTATTAACATACATAACATATGTTGGCCAAAACGTGTATTAGGGTGAATCCTTTCGCCGAGGAGTTGTTACACATATAACTAGCATATACACACAGTAGTTAATCATGGCAAACACACTTTCACATGTCGTACGTATACGGTATTTTCTATAAATACACTGAATACACTAAACTCCACAAATTTCATATATAATTGAAACGCAAAACAAACATCGCATTTTACATGTGAAATAACATCCACATCAGGAATCTATCATTATCCGACATTGAAAGCTTTGAAAACCATAACCTATACGTCTATAGTCCGCACCTTACGCCGGTAGACGCGTAACGAACTCAGTTTGTTCACCCACGCTTCATCTACGGCACAACGACAACCTAATACATGAAATAGGTTAGCTATTTCACCATTTCAACTATTAGAAACCCTAGAACGGATTAGGGTTCGGTTTTCTTACCTAAGAACGGGATCGATATCGCTAGTATAGCGATACAGAAGTAATGGTAAGGCACGTGGAGTAGCGAGATCGAATCCCAGGAAGAATCCCCACTTCTCTCTCTCTTTTTCTCTCTCTTTTCTTTCTTCTCTTTCTTAGGGTTTAGAAAATTCGTGTGAAGTGAGAGGGAGAGGGTTTAAGGTCCTTATATAGGCCCAGAACTGATGGGAATGACCTCAGGGCCAAGGTATACTTAGGTTATGTCCAAAGAGCGTCTGTTTCAGCTCAACGGAGCACTTTCGGAGCCCCATTTTCTGCGTGCCGTCGGACTTAAGCTCACTGACCTTGGATCTATGTTGAGTTAAGTTTTCATTCCAATCGGGTTTCCAGATCGCATTTGGCGGACCAGTTTCAGTTCAACGGTCACCGAAACTCGATCGGGGTTACAAGTACACTACCATGTATGGGAAATTTCTCCTGATTCGAGGGTGTATTTGGGTCAGATTCTGACGGTCTGAATCCTTATATTCGGCTCGCAAGTTACAAGTCTCATATTACTTTTATTTCTAAAGATACTCATATTTCTTACACACTTCACTCGGGGCTCAAGCGAATAGCTTCGAAATACTATCTGGACTTGATTTCCGAGGTGGTTGTCAAGCCCAGTAAAGCGGTCGTAATCGTATGGTTTCGTAGTAATCTGACTTTCGACGTGCGATCCAGATCTGATACGGAGTTTCAATGTGCTTCCGAGAGTAACTGGGTAATGAGATTGATCCTAGATTTTAGGGTAACTTAGCGTCAATGATTCTACAAGTTTCTTGAGGTGGTACTCGGGTCTTTGTACGAATTTTTCCGAGATGTTACACACACATAGGTTAATGTTCCAAAATCATGATGACTTGGATAACACAACTTGGAAAACACAAATTTGAGCTTGGAAAATAAATTTGAGCTTGATCCAAAACTTTTGTGGCCCTTAGAAATTTTCTATGGTAGGATTTATTCAACCTTTGGATCCGACTCATTCTTTGGCACATGCCCTAAATTGATATCTCCAAATGGATGGTTGGTGTGGATACAACACATACATCATGGTGGGTCCAACGGAACTTGGTGACATCACTTCGGTAGCGAGTCGCGCTACTCAACCTATCATAGTATCACTAATCCGCGTCCGGTGAATTCGGGTCTCACCACAATGAAAAATAAAAATTATACTGTAGAAACAATGATTTTGCCCTTTCTACCATGGGTCCTATATTTGCCACGTCACTCATTGGCGACATGTCATTGCTGCACGGCCGTGAACCTGCATGCATGTTGCAAACAAACTCATGCCTGCTGACTCTGAAAAACCATGACCAAACCCAGCACTGAGGCCCATAGCTTCAGCCCAAATCCGTGTTAGGTCTGGGCCAGCCCAGCCCCGAGAGAGAGAGAGGGAGCGAATGAAGCGATTTTCAAACCGGTAAAAGCAGTCGAAATCGAAACCTCCAAATTCGTTAGAAGAGAGAGAGAGAGAGAGAGAGTTTGTTTGAACGCAGAGATCTCAGCAAGGTTTCGTTTCGCCTTGGAATGATTTTCTAGGGTTTTGTCTTGGATCGTAATCGGAGGAAGAAACGGATCTGAAAAATGAAAGCCCGGCTCGTAGTTTTCCCAATCAAAGGAAGGAACTGGTGCTTCAGTAAATCTGCCTGTCCGTCTGTTCTCTGTTCGGAACCCGCTATTCCTTCTCCCACACTGAAAGATCTCTGGAGAAAGATCTCTGCTGATAGAAGATCAATGCCCGAAAATGCAGAGATTGTCGTCGATTTCGTCTCGGATAAGGTCAGACTCTCTCTGTCTCACAATTTAGAGTACCTTGAGATATTTGATTTTTATAATGGCCTGTTTTTCTCTTTTCTACTTTGTTTTTCCTAGATGAATCGAGCTTGGATCAATTTTGAGAAGGCACCTGATGGCACTTTCAAGAATAAGATTTATGGGTAATAAATTTTTTTTTTTAGGGAAAAAGATTGCGTGCGCACAGTGTGCACGGAGAGTGTGCACACATACCTCCCACCATTCAATGATGGTGGGTGGGATTCGTGGCATCCACTTCAAAATGGGTTTTTGAAATGGTTTTCATATTCCCGCTAACCGTTCCATAAGTGGTGTGGGTGAGAGTTGGAACAGCCACTTCAAAATGGGCTTTTGCAAAGTCGGTTGTTGAAATGGTTCTCATTGTAGTGATAAATATCATTCTCAGCGACTTCTTGGCACTGAAATTTCTCACTAGATTTTCAAAATTTGAGGTTTTTTGGGGATATTATTGGGAAAATCTCGCAGAAAATCATTGCTTGAAGTATCCCCGATGTTATCGAAATATCCCCAATATTATCTGTATCTCCAGCTCAGTGATATCGATAACACCAGTAGCTATACCAATATCAATGGTCGCATAAAAAAATCCAGGTATCGGTGATGTATCGTTCAATATTGACAATATATTGATATCACCAATGTATCGCCAATACTTTCGATTGTGTAAACTCTAGGTGTCACTTGTATTGTCATTGTATCGATGATATTTTGATAATATCGGCAATGCATCATTATCACCAAAAAATTATTTATTAAAAAAAAAAATCCATTTTGATTTTTTTTTTTTTGCGGGTGCATGGTTGTGTGTAGTGTTCAATTTATCAACGATAATATCAATAATATCACTATTATAATTATTGCAACATAGGCGATATTGAGGCCACAAGCTTTCGTTTCCTTTCTAGTTGTTGACGTTTTCTCGGCGAAATATCGTGTGCTGTGGATATTCTGAAATATTGATGGATGTTTGGATGGAAGGTTGAATGGATAGATGGATTAATGGGATGGATGAGTGGTTGGACTGATTTCTTACCATAACATATGATTTTAGGCCCCAATTAAATGGAAACTTATTATGTATGTATTCTTTTTTGCAAATGTTTGATTCCTAAATACGCATGTGTATTTTAGCATCTCATAAAGTTTCACTATGAAATTCCACTGTTTTCCTCATGTTTCCTTGCATTTTTTGGTATCAGTGTTATTATCGGGGATATTGATATTATTTCCGTATCCTTGGCTAACGAAACATATGGCAATACCAATACTTCTTGGGCTTAAGGGCATTTTTTTTAACCACATGATCTTGTGGGGTTATTTTGGTCCTTTTTGGCCCTATCTCTCTTTTTAAGAGAGAGTGAAAAGAAAAAAAAAAATACAACAAGAAAAAGAGAATGATTTGTAGAGGGGGAACAAAATGCCTTCTACAATGATTTCTTCAAGCTTCTTGCTGATTACAAGAAGAGTTTTCTCTCTCCAGGTTCATGAGGTTCCATCCGCAATGTCGGTTTCTTCTATTGTCTTCTCAAAGGGGTTGTTTTGGGGGGTTCGTATAATCCCTAGTTGGTGAGAAAACTCATTTTTCATCGTTGCTTGTAATCCAACTTTGGATAATGTATTTGGTTATCCAAGAGAGGTTCTCTTGATGATTGACATCCTCTAGTTGGGGATAGAGAGTTGTATTTCCATTTTCTTTATCATAGTCAAGGTGTTCCATAACGGTAACGGTGGTTATAACAGCCACCACCGTTACCATTACGATATGCGCCATAACGACCGTTATGGCCATTTTTTATTTTTTGAAAAAATTGTTACAGGATTGTTAAGAGACCGTTACAGGCTGTTACGCGTCATTACGAGACCGTTACAGGGCCTTTATCACTAGTTTTTTCTGTAACGGCCGTTTCGGCCCCGATTTTGTGTACCTTGATCATAGTGGATTTTCTGAACTACGTCTTGTGGTTTTTCCCTTCACATAGAAGGTTTTTCTATGTAAAATCTCGGTCTCTTGCTATGCTTTTATTTGCTCATTTGCTCTTTTTCATTGGAGCATGATTATCATCCATTTACTTGCTACATTGTTGGTCTCCATTGATTTGCACATAGTAGGAAAAGGTGCAGGTTTCCCAACAAAGTGGTATCAGAGATTTGGTTCTAATTATTTTTGTGTGTGAATCATGGAGGTGAGCACAAGTCGAATGGTTAGTTTGAATGAAAATAACCGGATGATTTGGAAAGCTAAGATGGAAGGGTTATTATATTGCAAGGACTTGTATGCATCTGTGGAAGGTGATGGGGCCATACCAAAAGATATGCCCGATGACGAGTTGAAGAAATTAGATTGAAAAGCTGTTGGGTTTATTTGACAATGGTTGGATGATATCATGATAGTGTCTTTCATCGTGTGTCTACAGAACTTCGGCATACTTATTGTTGAAAAAATTGGAAGGGTCATATGAAAGTAAAACCACTGACAACAAGGTTTTCTTGATTAGAAAGCTTGTAAATTTGAAGTATAAAGAAGGAAGCTCAATTGTGGAGCATTTGAAATAAATTCAAAGTATTGTAAATGAACTCACCTCTATGAAGATGGAATTGGATGATGAGTTGTTGGCCTTGTTACTTCCCAGTTCCTTGTCGGAAGGTTGGGAGACGTTAGTGGTATCACGTAATAACTCTGCTCATGATGGTATTGTCACAATGAGTCAAGTAACAAGTAGTTTGTTGAATGAAGAAACAAGACAAGAATCGTTTGGTTCTTCTCAATCAGAGGTACTCGCCATAGAAAATAGGGGTAGAAGTAAAAGTAGAAAACCTCGCTACCGTGTGAAGTAAAAAAGATGATAAAAAATATGAAAGGAAATTAATTGTTACAATTGTGGGAAGCCGGGGTATATGATGAGAGAGTGCAGAAAACCTAAGAATGAGAACAAGAAATGAAAAAGGGAGGAAAAGCAAGAAGGGAAGGACACAACTGCAGTTGTTTCAGATGACGATATTATTATCTTGTTGGGTTGTCAACAAGCATGTCTAAATCTCACTTGTCAAGATATAGATTGGGTGGTCGACACCGGTGCTTCATTCCATGCAATCCCATGAAAGCATTTCTTCACATCTTACAAGTCGGGTGACTTTGGTGTTGTAAGAATGGAAAATAGTATCATGTAAAAAATCATGGGGAGTGGTGGTGTATGTTGAGAACAATGCCTGTTGCACGTTAGTTCTCAAATATGTGAGACATGTGCCCAATATTCACCTTAATTTAATTTCTGTGGTAAGATTGGACGAAGAAAGCTATAACAATCACTTTGGTGTTGGAAAATGGAAGCTTACTAAATGGTCTCTTGTGGTGGCAAGAGGATGGAAGTGTTGCACTTTGTACAAGACACTAATACAATTAAGTAAGGGTGCACTGAACACAACAGAGAAGGATTCCTCTACTAATTTGTGGCACAAGTGGGTAGGCCATATAAGCAAGAAGGGTCTACAGATTCTTGCCAAGAAGCAATTCCTCCCTGACATGAAAGGTACACCTTTAAATAGTTGTGTTCATTATCTAGTTGGTAAGCCATATAGAATTTCATTTAATAAAAGTTCTCCTCAAAGAAAAACAAATATTTTGAAATTGGTTTATTTTGATATTTGTGGCCCTATGAAAGTGAAAACTCTTGACGGTGCTTTTTAATCTTTAACCTTCATGGATGATGCTTCTAGAAAGGTGTGGGCACATATCTTGAAGACTAAAGACCAAGTTTTTGACGTGTTTAAACATTTTCATGCTATGGTGGAAAGGAAAACAGGTAAACTGTTGAAGCGTATTAGCACAGATAATGGTGGTGAATATATTGGACCATACAAGGTGTTCTGTAAGGTGTTCTGTAACGATAACGGTGGCCGTAACGGCCACCACCGTTACCGTTATGATACGGGCCGTAATGGCCGTTATAGCCCCCGTATCGGCCGTTATGGCCATTTTTTATTTTTTAAAAAATGTTCTTCCTGGGCCGTTACGACCCGTTTTTCTGTAACGGCCGTTTCGACCCCGTAACGTGTAACGGTTATGACCGTTACCGTTACATAACTGATTTTGAATACCATGGGACCATATGAGCAGTATTACAAAGGCTATGGAATTCGACACGAGCTATTCGTTCCCAAGACCCTACATCACAATGGTGTAGCAGAAAGGATGAATCGCACTATCGTGGAAAGAATTGGATGTATGCTTTCCCAGACAAAATTATCAAGATCATTTTTGGGGGAAGCAATGCGCACTGCATGTTACTTAATTTATTTATCTTCGTCATCACCTTTGAAAGGAGATTTTGCTGATTGGGAGATATGTTTCTTATGAACACTTGAGAACATTTGGTTGCCGAGCATTTGTGCATGTTCCTAAAGATGAGTGGTTCAAGCTTGATGATAAGGCAAAAGATTACATTTTCTTGGGTTATGTAAATGAAAAATTTGGCTATAGGTTATGATATTCAGTTGACAAAAAGGTGATTAGAAGTAGGGGTGATGCAGGACAATTAACCACTTGCTCTAAAAGCTCGAACTGTTAGAGTATGACGAATTAATCACTTTATCTCATAGCCCAGGTCCCACATCTCATGGGTTTTAGGACCTCGGCCGAACCCCCTTCGTGGGCCCCAAATCACATGAGCCGCCCACCCCGAGTGTGTCCCCGCATCCCACGGGCTACCCCACTCGAGCCCGGTGTAAAATGCGCATTAATCACCGCTGGTGAGGAGTCTCGAACACGAGATCTCCTCCGTGGGCCGCACCCACCCCGAGTGTGCCCCTGCATTCCACAAGCGACCCCACTCGAGCCCAGTGTGAAAATGCCCCTGCATTAATCACCTCCGGTGAGGAGTCTCGAACCTGAGACCTCCTGCTCTGATACCAATTTGATGCAGGACAATTAACCACTTGCTCTAAAAGCTCGAACTGTTAGAGTATGACGAATTAATCCCTTTATCTCATAGCCCAGGCCCCACATCTCATGGGTTTTAGGACCTCGGCCGAACCCCCTTCGTGGGCCCCAAATCACATGGGCCGCCCACCCCGAGTGTGTCCCTGCATCCCACGGGCTACCCCACTCGAGCCCGGTGTGAAATGCGCATTAATCACCCCTGGTGAGGAGTCTCGAACACGAGACCTCCTTCGTGGGCCGCACCCACCCCGAGTGTGCCCCTGCATTCCACAAGCGATCCCACTCGAGCCCAGTGTGAAAATGCCCCTGCATTAAGGGGTGTGGTCTTTCTTGAAGACCAAACAATTGATGACTTTGGAAAAGTTGAAAAGCCCTAGCCTAGTATTGAAGACCTCATGGTGCATGATGATGAAGGGAGAGATGTACAGGAAGGTCAAAATGATGTACTTGGTGATGGTGCTCCTACATATAATACAGATGATGTTGAATAGGAAGAGTAAGGGTAGTAGCCCCCTCAATAGTTACAAGTTGAGCCCCAATTGAGAAGGTCTACTAGGGAATGCCAATCATCAAAGAGATACCCACATCATGAGTACATTATGCTTACTGATGGGGGTGAACCAGAAAGCTACACAAAAGCTCTAGCCAATGAGCATAATGATGAGCGTTTGAAAGTTATGTAAAAGGAGATGGATTCCTTGCACAATAAGTATACTTATACTTTGGTGAATTACTAAAGGGGAAAAAGGCACTCGAGAACAAGTGGGTATTCGGGTTGAAGACTGAAGAGAAGAACTCACAACCAAGGTACAAGCCAAGGTTGGTTGTGAAAGGATTTGGGCAAAAGAAGGGTATTGACTTTGATGAGATTTTTTTGCCTGTGGTGAAGATTCATCCATCTGGGGCTTATTGGGTTTGGCTGGAAGCATGAACCTAGAGATCGGGCAACTAGATGTCAAAACAACATTCTTTCATAGTGATTTAGAGGAAAAGACACACACACACACACACACCAGAAGGTTTCAAAGTCAAAGGCAAGGAGCAGATGGTTTGCAAGTTGAAGAGTTCATACAGGCCTCAAGGCAATGGTACAAAAAATTTAATTCATTCATGGTGGACCATGGGTATGAAAAAACTACTTCAGACCATTGTGTATTTATTAAGAAAATTTCTGATAGTGATTTTATTATTCTTTTACGTTGATGATATGTTGATTGTTGGTCAAGATATTGGTAAAATTGACATGATGGAAAAGGAGTTAAGCAAGTCATTTGCCACGAAGAACTTAGGACTAGCATAACAAATTATGGGCATGAAGATCTCTCAAGATAGGAAGTTTGGCAAGCTATTACGTTGATGATATGTTGATTGTTGGTCAAGATATTGATAAAATTGACATGATGGAAAAGGAGTTAAGCAAGTCATTTGCCACGAAGAACTTAAGACTGACATAACAAATTATGGGCATGAAGATCTCTCAAGATAGGAAGTTTGGCAAGCTATGGTTATTATAAGAAACGTACATTGAAAAAGTGCTTGAAAGGTTCCATATGGATAAGGCAAAACCCGTCAGTTATCCAATTGTAGGTTATTTCTACTTAAGTAGTGAGCAAAGTCCCTCAAGTGAGAAAGAAAAAGAAGAAACGAAGAAAGTTTCCTATGCATCGGCAGTAGGAAGTTTGATGTATGCCATGGTGTGTGCGAGGCCCGACATCTCAAATGCAGTTGGTGTTGTTAGCAAATTTCTTGCAAATCCTTGCAAAGAGCACTGTGAAGCAGTTAAGTGGATTCTCAAATATCTCAGGAGTTCATCCAAGGTGTGTTTATGCTTCGGAGGGAATAAGTCTATAGTAGAAGGCTACACGGATGCAAATATGGCAAAAGATGTTGATTTTAGGAAGTCCACATCGGAGTACATGCTTTTGCAGGGGGAGCAATGTTATGACAATCTAACTTGCAAATGTGTGTGGCCTTATCTACGACAAAGGCTGAATATATTGTGGTGGCAGAAGCTTGCATGGAAATATTGTGGATGAAAAGGTTCTTTTAAGAACGTGGCTTGATGTAAGACAATTATATTGTTTGTTGTAACACTCAGAGTGTTTTCCACCTTGATAAAAATCCAAGTCTCTGTTCCAAGTCCAAGCACATAGATGTAAGATATCACTGGATTTGGATGTTCTTGAAGAAAAAAATGCTACAACTTGAAAAGATCCATACCAATAAGAATGGTTCGGATATGATGACCAAGGCCCTACCTAGAGAAAAGCATGGGTTTTGCAGAAGCATGGTAGGTTTGGGCATGGTGGAGCTTTCCTCATGAGTTGGGAGGGGGAGATTGGTATCAAAGACTTGGTCCGGGACTTAGTGAAGGGAAAAACCCTTATATGCGAAGGGAAAAACCACAGGACCTAGTCCGACAAATCCATTATGATAAAGAAAATGGAAATACAACTTCTCTTTAGCTCTAACTAGAGAATTTCAATAATCAAGAGAACAACTTCTCTTGGATACCCAAATATATAACCCAAAGGTGGATTACAAGTAACAACGAAAAAAGAGTTTTCTCACCAACTAAGAATTGTACAAAACCCCCAAAACCCTTGGAGAAGACAATAGAAGAAACCGGTGTTGTGGATGAAACTTCACGAACCCAGAGAGAAAAACCGTTCTTATAATCGGCAAGAAGCTTGAAGAAATCCTTGTAGGAAGAAATCCTTGTAGAAGACACCTTGTTCCTCCTCTACAAACCCTTCTCCGTTTCTCCAAGAGAGAAACCCCCAAATGTGTGATTTATTTTTTGTTCTTTTTCACTCTTTTAAAAAGATAGATAGGGCCTAAGATGACCAAAATACCTCCCACAAGACCATGTGGTAAAAAAGGCTCTTAAGCCCAAACATGTGGGTCCCACCTACACTCGACATGAGGAGGGAGCCCCAACAACATATTCCTTAAAGCTTTTATTATTTTCGTGATAATATTGTTTGGTATATTTATCATGAGATTTTCAAATATCGGTGATATTTTTCATGCTGGTTCTCATATCCCCAATAACAGTCTTTTGGTGGTGGGATCTGTGTGCTTAGTGACTCTCGGTGCTCCCTGTGCGCGCTGAAGTTGTGACCCTTTTCTTATTGTTTATTGGAGATTTCAAGCTGAATGTAGGCAGTGCCTTATTATTATTATGTTTTTTCTTCTTACTTTTATTTGGAGGTGGGTATGTTTTTGTAGTTTGGGGTCACGTTTATTGGCAACTGTAAAGCCTTCGGAGATATTCTTGAAATCTATTTCTAAGGAGACCACTAATGTGGAAATTAATTACCCGGCAAGGTTTGGTTTCTTACACCTTTATTTGGATGCCTCGTTAAGGGAGAAGATAATGTGGAGCTGGTAGAATAATGAGACGGTCGACCTATCTTTCTGCAGTACACATGGCAGCATGACTTTTCATTCGGACCATCAATCTAGTTCAATCTAGTGTGGATGGCAAATGGTTCAAGACATACATCAGATTTCTGAGCCATTGATCAGCAGCCCTCAAAGCAACCAAAGAAAAAAGAAATTGGTTGATGGTTGATATTAATTGTGGGAATGTGAAGAGAACTGATGGCTAGGATTATTGATAGTTGATTTTTGAAACATGGGCCATCTGCAGGGCATTCATGATTGATACATCACCCTGCCTTGTGTGCTTCAGACTTTGGAGAGATGGCTCTACCAGCTCTACCGTATCATCTCCATATATTGATATCTTTGTTTCTTCGTTTCAACAAGGACTATATTATATTATATTATATGTGACTTGAGGCTTTGAACTGTCTACGTGGTTTCTCAGTTTTGGCAAGTGGGTGCCAATGGTTCAGTAATCTTGACTATTGGTCTGTCACGTCCTATCATTGATGGACTAGCCAGGGCAGCTCTGCGCCTGTTGAGAGGCCCTCCCTTGACCCAAAATTCTTCTAGATTGTAAGATCCTAATCTTTCTTTTTTCAGTTGAGTGTAGAGCATTGCTGTATTTCTCTTCTTAGTGTCAGAATGGAAGGTGAGTGGACCATCCACAGTGGGACATAACTACCAATTGTGCTACATTATTGAACCATGGGCTCCACATGTCAAAATTGAAAACTCATGCATACTGTGCAATACCTCAGGTGATGGATCTTATAATCTTTCAATTGTCTCTGTTTCTATCCACATTCTACTGCTCTATTGAGATGTCCTGTTTTCATGCGCAGCATCATTCTCATTCCTTATCATCATTTGTATAGAGGATGTGAACCGAACTTGCCGCTGGACTCGCTTGTCTGCTCTTTTTTGAATGGTAAACTCACAGTCTGCATTCACATGCAACGTGGCACGTGTGAGAGCCAAGCTGCTCATCAGGTAGGCAACATATGGAGATTGAATGTGGATCATTGGTCTCTCTTCCTGCCCATTGTTTCCAGATATGGTGGCCCACTTGATGAGAGGTCTGGGCAAACCTGAGTTTTTGTGCCGAGGTATCTAACGGCGAGGGTCCGCTTGATTAGCAGTTTGGATCTTACACAAGTGTTCCAGTTTGGCGCATGTGCCAGCGAGTGTACCTGTGAGTTCTGTTAGCTGGTTTTTAAAGGGTACAAATCCATATCCTAAGTTGTTGAGCTTCTTGGTTTAAAAGCTTTAAGCTTGATTGTGACTCAATGAGACATCGGGTAGGGGGACTAGATTCTTTCTAGTTCTCAATCCAGTTGAAGTTTTCAAGATGTTAAAAACTCTTAGATCAAGTTTTATGAGTAATCTATCTAGTTGAAAAAGACTGTCACAAGTACTTTGTTGAGTTTTTCCTCAGTTTTAGAGAAGCTGAGTTAGCCACATGACCTGAACCAAATCACTTGGTTGGCTAATGAGTTCTTTAGTGCTTTCTGCTTCTTAAGCTACAATCTACTGTTGAATATTTCGTTTGTGCCCATGATTTGGTTATATTGGTTACTCATGTGTGACATTTTCAAATTGTGGGAAAACAATAATTTTCTTCAAGTCCAACCCAAATTCCTGACCTTTATCTTGTCCTTTTAACATTACATATAAATAATTGATTTTCCTTAAAAATTGCAGTGTAAATCCGCGCCTTGTACGCCGAAGGTTACGACATATTGCAATGAGGTAACTAATTTCTTCTATTGAAGAGTTGATGTATACAGTGGATTGCAAATCTTCTCAAATGCATGACACTATTTCTTGTTCATGATTCTTCATGTGAAGCTTTTCTGTATTACTGCTATAAAGGATTTGATCTACTAAATTCTACAAAGTCAGACCAAGGTATTCCATAACGGTAATGGTGGCCGTAATGCCCATCGCCGTTACTGTTATGGTACAGGATGTAACAGCCATTACTGCCTTCTCTTTTTTTTTTTTTTTGGAGAAAAATCTGTCTCAGCCGCGTAATGGACCGTTACGGGGACATTATGACCGTTATTACCCTGTCACGTGCAACAGTTACCACCATTACCCTTACATAACCGTTTTTGAATACCTTGAATCAGATCCATTCTTTACAAGTTTATGTCAATACTACTTGGAACTTGATGCATGGATATGAATTCAGAAATACTTAACTAATGTAGATAATACTTGGCATTCCAGAAAAAAAAAAACTTGGATATGAATACAAGCATGTGCATTGTGTTCATGGTGTGCCATAAAGGCCGTTACGTAAAGGTAACGGTGGCAATCGTTACACGTTTCCGGGTCATAATGGCCGTAACAGCCATTATGGAAAAAATGACCCGTAATTGCTGTTAACGGCACATTACGTCCCCTATAAAGGTCATAATAGCCTCGTAATGGTCTATTACGGGGCAGACGCAGGTTTTTCATACTTTTTAATCAACATTACAGGGCAGATACATGTTTTTTGGGGATTTTTCAATAAATAAAAAAATAAATAAAAAAGAGAGACCATAACGGCTGTTATGGGGTCGTAACGGCCGTTTTGGCCCATATCGTAAAGGTAACGGTGGTGGCCGTTACAACTACCGTTACCGTTACGGAACACCTTGATTGTGTTTGATGCTTGTATATTTAAAGAACGTAAGGCACATGCATAACAAAATAGTTGAAAAATGAGTCACACACACAAACTCTCGCTATGATCTCATAATCTCTCTCAATTGGTCAGAAGCGCTTGCTAATTAGTTTTCAGTACCAACATAAGCAAGAAAAATGTGTAGTGTTTGGTAGAGAAGCTAGAGTGAGAATCTCTTTCTTAGAAAGGATAGTATCCAAGTTCCAGATCCTTTACTGCATTAGCATATTCTAGCTTTAGTTGAAAACTTGAAAACCATTACGCAAATTTTGGTGATATTATGGGTGAATTTCTTAGTAAACTTATTTAATAACAAATCCCATGCTATTTTTTTCACCCAATTTTTTGTGATAATCAAACTTCTCTACATAGCTTTAGTTGAAAACTTGAAAACTATTACACTAGATTTTGGTGATATTATGGGTGAATTTCTTTAGTAAACTTCTTTAATAACAAATCCCCGTGCTATTTTTTCACCCAATTTTCTGTGATAATCAACTTTTGCATTCTCTGCATGAAAGCCTTCTTAATTGATAACTAAAGTTTTAGCAATGTGAAAGCTATTTGTGTTATTATAGAACCAACTTAGCTTTTACAGAATGGACCCTCTGTTTATTCATTGTAAAAACCTATTCCAGTGTTGTTGGGTGATGCTGGGATCCATAGAAGCCTTATTCTTAGCCTGGCACAGGGTGGGGATGGTCCCAAAGGAAGCATATTGTGGAGGCTTTCGCTTCTTCCAAGCTTATGGTCGATATGGGCTAAGCACTATGATAGATGCTTTGGGATCAAAAGAGTATTCCTGACGAGGTGTTCAGGGGGCCTAGACTGGACGTCATCTCATGGGCCTTGCTTCTTAATCCATTCTTTTCTTACTCCTTTATTTTTGTTCTTCTTCTTTCTAGTCTTGTTTGTTGCTCTTTGTGAGGAACCTCTTCCTCCTTTTTAATAAAACTTATGTGAATTCTCAAAGAAATCTTGAAGTCTATGGCTTGGACTCCATTTCTCAAAAAGGTGAGCCAAGTTGCCAATTTGCTTTGATCATAGCTGCCATGTTCAACCTACCTATGTCAATGAGATGCTCAACTATGTATCTTGCAGCTTTCAACTGACTCGATGGTTTTACACAGTTGACTTGTTCAAGTCATAGCGCGTTTTTGCTTCAACATTGTGTTTGCTTTGTTTTGCATTGGTTTGTCCTGATTTTGGTTAATCTTATATGGAGCGACACCTGCATTCCTCTTTTAAATGATCTTGGATAAGCTTAAGCTAATTTTAAACGACTGTGTAGCTGATACCTTCAAGCTTGGAGGTAAAGTGCATCTTACTGAAAAAAATTCCTTCGCTATTTGCTTTTCAGGGGATCAATAATTCACAAGAGATACTTCTATGGTTCACTCACATTGCTTCCGATTACAGCTGGCTTCGCTGTAAGTATGTGGTTTTATTCTCAAGAGTAAAAATAATGTTCAACTGCTATCCTATTTTTCTCAGTTACTAATAGTGATCCTTTGAACTGCATCTTTCTTAGCATTACCCTCATACAGATCTAGTGGCTGAGCCATCTCAAGCTTTTCCCAAAGGGTCTGTTTGGATTCATGGAAAGCATAGGAAAGGAAATAATGTTTCCCAAGAAACATTATTTCCAAGAAACTGTGGGAAAGGAAATATTGTTTTCCTTCTTTGTTTTTCAACAAGATTTTCCTAGAAATTTAGGATCTATTTTCATACTTGTTCTTTGGCAAAATAAAAATAAAAAATGGTAGTCACTAGCTTGTGCCAGATTAGCACATGTGGCACATGTGGAATGCTTGGAGATGGACACGGATTGCTTGCAACAGCCTGCTGCAGGAACGTCCTGCGACAGGAAGCTAGGTGGGCCCCACCATGATGTTTGTGAGAAACCCAACCCATCCATCCGTTTTTCCAGATCATGTTAGGACATGGACCCAAATGACGCAAATCCAAAATTCAAGTGGGCCACACAATAGGAAAAAGTGGGTAGGGAAATGCATATAGTTGAAACCTCTTTGGGGTTCACCGTGATGCTTATCTGCTATCCATACTGTTTACAAGGTCATTCCTACTGGGACGAACTGAAAACACAAAAATATTATCCTGATCCAAAACTTTTGTGGCCCCATGAATGTTTTAACGGTGGACGTTCAATCCTCACTATTTCCTATTGTGCGGCCCACTTGAGTTTTGGATCAAAATTTTAGGGTCCATGTCCTAACATGATATGTCAAAACAGAAGGATGGGGTGGTTTTTTCACAAACATCACAGTGGGCCTCACTTGACTTACTATCGCAGGAAGTTCCCGCGACAGGCTGTCACATGCAATCCACTTCCCTTAGAGATGAACAATGGCACTTGTGGCATACACGGTATATGTGGGCACTTGAAGCCAAATCGTGGCACACATGGTGCATGTGAGGTGCTAGAAGTTGTATGGTGGCAGAAGACACGCATTGGCACATTTAACACGTGGGCACTGAAGCTTTTTATTATTATTATTATTTTTAAATTTTTACATTGGCACATGTGCATATTTAGAGCTGAACTGAGTCGAGCTTGGCATAGCTTGGCTTGGTTCGGCCAATAGCCTATCTCAGCTCGAGTTCAGCTTGGTTCGGTTAGTAGCTCGGGTCAGCTTGAGCCGAGTTCAAGTTCAGGCTTTCGAGTCGAGCATTTTCTTTCTAGTTTTTATACAGGCGGGCCCTTTTTTTTTATTATTATATATAATATATTAATTAAGTTATATATAAAAATATAATATTATATAATTAAGTTATAACTCGAGCCGAATCGAACCAAGCTGAGCTGAACAGAGTCAAGTTCAGGCTGAGCTTCGAGCCGAGTCGAGTCGAACTCAGGCTAGCAGGAGCTCGGCTCAAAATCCTTTCGAGCTCGAAAAATCAGTTCGGCTTGGCCCGAACCAGGGTGTCCTGTATCCGTTACGATACAGGCGTATCGGCCGATACGTATCGGTACGGGGCCGTAACGGTCCCCCCGATTCTGTAGCCGTTACGGGGCGTAACGGTAAAAAAATGGCCTTTTCTTTTTTTTTTTTTTTGCTTTTTAAGGTTAGTTTTTTTTTACCTTTTTTTAAAAACTTCTTTCTTCTAAACTCTTCCTAAATCATTCTATTGCTATTTTTGACCACTCTTAGCTTGATATTACAAATAAAAACAACTTATATTAAAGATTTTCTTGATTCGAAGCTCTGTGGGCCATTTTCCAGAAATTCCTCGAAAATAGGTATTTATATTTTTTATTCTATGTTTTGCTATTTTAATGGTAGAATATGATGTGTTAATCATAATAGAAGATATTAATGCCCATTTTTACAGATTGTTGTTATCATTTTATATTTTTTTATAATTTTTTTCTATTTACGCACTATTTTTAGCCCTTTTTTTTTAAAAATTCGAAAAATTATTTTTTATTGAATGTTTTGATGTTTTAATGGTAGAATATGATGTGTTAATCATAGTAGAACATGTTAATGTTCATTTTCCAGATTGTTATTGTCATTTTATATTTTTTTATGAATTATGAAAAGTAATTGCAAACACCTACACATGTAAGATATTTTCATATTACATTCATTCTAATATATCTATCATTGATAGTAGATGGTTAGAAAATTAAATAATGAGTTTTGCAGTCAAATCCAGGTTGTCTGGTTCATAAATTCATCAGACAGTCCGATATAACTTTTCACCAAAGGGTGGACTGTTACACCACCATAAACATATTCCAATTTATAAATAAATGCATATTTGGAATGCTTAGAATATTCCGGATTTAATCTATATTTTTTGATTTTTTTTTTTTTTTTGTGCACTGTTACAAGCCCTTACGCCCCCGTATCGCCATTACGCCTTCGTATTCGTATTGGTATCGGAGGGCACCGTTACGCCAACCGATACCGATACGGGATACCTTGGCCCGAACCCAGCTTTGAGTCGAGCCGAGTTGAGCTTATCCGAGCCGAACCAAGCGAGTTAACCGAGCTAGATAGGGTTAGTGTTCAACTCTAGCCATATTTGAAGTGATTGAAGATGGATGATGGCACATGTACCACATGTGGCACATTGGTGCATGTGGGGTGCTTTGCACATGTGGGGCACAATATAAGATGAATGGTGGTACATATAGTGCAATAGCACATGTGGGGCGCAAGAGAAGTTGGTGACACATGTGGCACATAAGCACATGTTGGAGTGCAAGCAAGGTGTTTCGTTGCGGTAACGGTGGGCGTAACGGTCCCCACCGTTACCGATACGGATACGCCCTGTATCGGTCGATACGGGGTGTGTAACGGTCGAATTTTTTTGTTAGAAAAATCTGAAAAAATATCCATTAAATCTAGAATATTCTAAATATTCCAAATATGCATTCATTTATAATTTTGAACATGTTTATGGTGGTGTGACGGTCCACTCTTTGGTGAGAAGTTGTATAGGACTGTCTGATGAATTTATGAACCTGACAACCTGGAATTGGCTGCAAAACTCATATATTTAATTTTCTAACTATCTAATATCAATGATAGATATATTAGAATGAATGTAATATCAAAATATCTTACATGTGTAGGTGTTTGCAGTTATTTTTCATTATTTATTCTATATTTAGTTATTAACATGCTTAAGGAGTGAGGTCTCCAGACCAGAGTTGAGACTTGCATAAATTACAATGTTTATTCTATTTTAAAGTCTTCAACATGTCATAGACTTCTCCTCCTATCCTGTGATTCCTATCTTGTCGTCCTCAAGTCAAGAATGTATATAAAAAAATTAGTAGTATTTGATATACTCCCTTGCAACTTGATTGGTTGTCAGGGGAGTTATTTTAAGTACAAGTTCGGTAGTGTCAAGTGTGTGCTTGCTGGGTGAATATGTGGGTAATGGACTAATGGGTATATATCAATACTTGCCTTAATAAAAATATATACTTACCATAATAAAATTCACGAGTCACCACTCACCACCAAAATGAAAATCTGCTTTATTGTGGTTGCTCGACCTTCACATCATCGACATCATCAGGCTGCGGTTGTGGAATAGGTGTTGCATATCTATAATATCCGGTGCTAAAAGGAAAGACCAGGTCAACGAAACCAGATGATGACTGATCTTGACTAGGCAACGACTCCGACCACGAGTACGCATATCCACCAGTGCCCGTCGAATAGCTGTACTGGTGCCCGTACTCAGGCTGTTGAGAATCTTGAGATTGAGAAAGTCTTTGTGATGAGTAACTTGGATTTGGATCTGGATATCTATAATCATATGGATATGGATTAGGACTACTCCAACATGAATGTGATGGAACAGTCCTAGTATAACCATAATCCCATTGACCATAAGAATATCTATCATAATGCCCAGGACCATGGGCCTGCTGATGTTCTGGACCTCTCGGTAGTGGTACACCACTAGACCTAGCCTCCTCCTACTGGCTGTATCGTGACTTAGTACACTCATAAGTCCGACCTCATGTACTACCTCGTCGATGTTCATCGGCCTCGCGATCTGTAGATGGCTGTATGGTGTGCCGAGCAACACCAAAAGTGCTAGCATAAGGGGCGTCATTACTATCATCGAACTTGGTCTCGCTGCTACTACTACTTGTACTCTTCTGTTGAACTTGAGCTGGACTTTGCATGAAAGCTACCCCTCTTTCGGGGTCCAACACAGCTGCACGACTTTCTTGCTGCGCCGCGCGTATTAGTGGGTCATCAATTTCCAATTCTTCACTATCCTCTTCAATTTGTTTTTCCCTTGCTTCCAACCAAGGTAGAAGCGGGTCGTCCTCGTCATAACTATTGTCCAAGTTTATTGGATAGTAGTCCGTGTCACTGGTGCCTGTAATGCTCCTATGATGTCGTCGTATTCTTAGCCTCATGTTGTAGTGCATGAAGACAAGTTTATCCAACGTCCTAGTCTGCAATTTATTCATATTCTTTGAATGAATAAGTGCAAAACAACTTCAATTCCTTTTGCGGTGATGGGACATCACGTGCACACGTGCACGCACCCTGCCCCCTACGCATGTACGGAAGGAGAGGGAGGGCCCCACCGTCGATCTGGCTCGATGACGACGTCAGGGAGGGCCTCCTAATTAGAAAACGGAGTTTTGGTTCATTAGAGTGGGCCTGATAATCAAGTAAAGCCCATCATGGGATCTCATGATCGGGGCCCACTAGTCGGATTGATTTCATATTTTAGGTTTTGCTTATTTATATTATTTAGAATATCATGAACGTTTTAGATTTCTTTGATTGATTTTTATTTTAGTTTACTTCATCACTAAGTAATAGGTTGCGCACATTGCGCGAGTTTTGGGGTATAGGGTTTTCTTATAAATAGGCACCCCTTGTAGTTCTTTTGATTCATTGAAGAAATAAAAAATTCCTACGTATTTTTTTCTACTCTCTGAGTTTTGAGTTATGGAAAAATTCAAGTGGGTGCGAAGCCCTCCCTTTTCGAAGGGCTAACTACCGTGGTGTGAAGCCACACCTATCCTGATTCGCCCCCACCTTCTTCCATCCATATTTCTCTTCTCCTACAAGCATTCCATCGACAAATCCATCAATAGTTGCAGCCGTTTTTCTCTCTACAACAGATTTCCAGAATCAGGCCCTACAAGAGGGCTGAAACTTCGGCGGAGCACCACGCACAAACCGTGCATCGGATCTAGTTGAGATTTGGGGGTTTTGGAGTCCATACCTGCCCGACCAGGGCCAAGGTGACCTTTTTCTGAATAGTGGGCCCTATGCATGTGCGGCCGTGATCACACGCACGTGCGTCTGGGCCTTCTTGCTGTCCACGTGCGGGAACTATCTTCCGGTTCAGGTTTTCTTCTTATTTTACCCTCTCATACCAGTTTTTCATAAACCCTAACCCTAGATTGCATTATCCTTAATTTATTTGCCCATTTTCTCACCCTAGGGTTCTTTGAATTGAAATTGGTGAATCCCTTGGATTAGGGACTGGTTACTGTACATGTGTGGATGATTTCTGTTTCGCATTGAGCATCGTTTTGTCCATAATTTTACCGATCCAGTCCTAGCCTGTGTAGGCTTGGACCTGCACAGATTCCCCTTGCTTGAATGTTTGAACTTTTGTATGGGATGTGGAATTTTTATGTTATTATTTCTGAATTAGTGTGATCTAAGCCTGAAATCTTGCATATCATATTTAAATTTCATGTCCTGCATCATGTAGCTATAAGAAGATGTTGTCTGGCTCAAAACTTTTACTCTAATTTTTTGGAGAGCCTTCTTACTCTCCGAAATTCATCCACCATTCGGCCGGTTGCAATTTACATACTGTATGCTGTGTAAGAGCATTTCCAAAGCTACCCGACGATTTCCAAATGTATCTAATTCATTCAACGCCTTTATTTGCATATCTAATTCAGGCTCTAGTCTCTTAATCACATTCTTTAGCCCGACACGAACTTCATTATCCGCAACAAATGATTGGGCATATTTGTACTTAGGATTTAGGTAGTTACCTGTTGTATGAAGATCGTGATGGAGTTATGTTTTCCATCTCTTGTCGATCATCTTCCAATAAGACTCCTAGCTTGTACAATCACATCGAATTGCCAACTTCGTCTTATCCAAGACATCGTAGAGGAAGCCTATGGTAGGTGCTTCGTCGGTTTCAATAAGACGGAGTACCTCATTAGTGGTTCCATCATCTTTAAGATCCTCTTGACCTTCTTCCAGTATTTGTTGTCCCATATGGTGTTCACAACTTCAACCGGTGTTCCTGACGTCTTCTTCCCATGTTTTGTGTTGAGCCAATCTCGGGAAGCGAACACCTCACTCAACTCTCCCTTATGCTAGTATAAACTCTCCAAGGCTATAAAGTTTGTTGCGAATCTAGTCGCCGCAGGCCTCAGCAACTCTCGTCCTTTCGTGAACTTCCTCATTATTACGACTACTTGATTATGGTTGTAAATAAATGTAGTCACTTTTCTTTGCCTTTCGACAATTTCCCTAACACTTATTCTTCCTAATATCTTCTAATATAAGATCAATACAATGGACAACACATGGTGACCAAAATATATGTGGTCTCTTTATTATCATGTCCTACAACCTTATATGATACTTCATTATCTGTCACAATATGCACCACATTTTTCTTTCCAATCTCATCCACCACTTTATCCATTGGGGAAAAATATAATTAGAATTTTTCGTTTCGATTGAGGCATCAATTGACTTATGGTACACAATTCCCAAATGGCGGTACACCATGAAGTTGATCATGCTGCGTCTGGTCGGGTCAGTCCAACCATCGCACATGATCGTGCATCCTCTAGCCTGCCACATGGGTTTAAAGGTAGCCACGTACGCTTTCACATCCGCATATTTTGCATATGTCCATTTCCTCTTAATCTCCCTAGCCGTAGGAGCTTTAATTTTTTCACCTGCTTCTACTGTTACATCAATTACCAAATGCCAATATAGAGAATTGGCCGCATTATGAGGTATGTTGGCATGTATAAATAACTTTGCTGTTGCTCTACCTAGCGTTTCAATGGAAGTTCTACTCTACATTTGTTTTATCTTCTTTTGTTTAGTTGATTCTTTCCTAAACAAGATTGGATCAATAGAGGGTCTCTTGGGCTCATTTACTTCTTCGTCCAAATGTACAGGGGCATCACGTGAAGATGCCTCCTGTCGGTTCCAAACATACGTCGTAATCCACCCAACCTACCCCCACCCTCACCCCCACTTGCAGATATAGTCGCATTGCTAGTTGCACTCCTACTCCCACTCCCACTGTTCGCCTGTATCATGTATAGACCCCCTCACGCCAAACACGTGCCGACTTTCTTCCTCTTCACGAGCAAGACACAAGCTTTCTCTTAACTATAGTTACTTCTCGATCTGAATCTTCGTCAGAATCAATAATATTTTTATCACGAACGCCCATATATTCAAGAACAATTCCCTTTTGAACCATGAAGTGACATTTCTCCCAATTGAGAGAACCAGGTTCTTTTCTTCACACAGAGTTAGGACCGATTGTAAATGATTTAAACACTCATCAAACAAACAACCAAATATAGAAAAATTGTCCATGAAGACTTCCAAGAAATGTCTAACCATGTCGGAAAAAATACTAATCATGCATCTTTAGAAAGTTGCAGGAGCATTACAAAGACCGAAAAGCATCCTTTTATATGCAAAGGTGCCAAAAGGACACGTGAATGTAGTTTTCTCCCGGTCTTCTGGAGCAATTTCTATCTGGTTGTATCCAGAGTACCCATCTAGGAAATAATAGTAGGAATGACTAGCTAACCTTTGTAAGATTCGATCAACGGACGGTAAAGGAAAGTGGTCTTTCTTAATATCAGTGTTCAATTTCCTATATTCAATGCACATTCTCCAACCAATAGTGACTTTAGTTGGCAGTTGGCACTAATTCATTGTTGGCATTAGTGACTATGGTAATTCTAGATTTCTTAGGAATCACTTGAGTTGGACTCACCCATTGGTTATCTAAAATAGGTAGATGATACCCACATCCAGTAGCTTCAGGACCTCAACTCTAGCCACTTCTTTCATATTTGGATTTAATCAACGTTGTGGTTATCTAAAAGACTTCGAGGTGTATCCTGTGAGTACAAATCAAGGGGTTGATTCCCTTGATATTTGCAAGTGTCCAACCTATGGCAACCTTGTGTTCTCTGAGAATAGTAATCAATTTACTCTCTTGGTCTTTATCAAGGTGGGAAGAAATCACCACTAAAAAAGTATCATCTTAACCCAAAGATGCATATTTAAATTCTGAAGCAAAGGTTTCAGGTTGAGCTTCGGTGCTTCAATACTAGATGGCAAAGGCTAGGAATCGGTAGAGGGAAGTTTTTCAAAACAAGGTCTCCACTAGTTAGTCTCAAGCATTGGATTAGAATCAATCAAGGCATTCATCACATCCAAAATCATGTCATCATTAGAATCGGCGAAGTGAGCCAAGCATGCTTCTAAGGGATCAGAAAATGAGTTTAAAAGGAACTCATTTGCCACGAGTGTATTGATCATGTTTACTTCGTGGACCTCGTCATCATCCCCTTGTTGTTTGTACATGTTAAAAACATTCAACTCTAATGTCATATTGCCAAAAGTGAGTTTCATGACCCCATCCTTGCAATTGATCACGACATTTGAGGTTGCCAAGAATGGACGTCCAAGGCTAACCGGTATTTGAATGCTAGCATTCATCATAGGTTGAGTATCCAAGACAATAAAGTCTACAGGGAAGTAGAAATTGTCGACTTAGACCAACACATCTTCAACTACCCCTCTCAGTATCCTCACAGAGCGATTAGCAAGTTGTAAAATAGTTTTGGTGGGTTTCAAGTCACCAAGTCCTAGTTGTTCATATATCGAGTAGGGTATGAGATTGACACTTGTCCCCAAGTCGAGAAGTGCTTGTTTAATCCAAAAATTCCCTATGATGCAAGAGATGGTAGGACTACCCATTGTTCGAAATATCGATACTATCGGCCGATATTATCGTTATCGCCCCCCAGCGAGACGAAACCCGCGCGATAACCCTCGGAAGATTAAAAAATCCCAATATCCAGATATCGCACGATGTATCGTCGAAAGATACCAAGTAAAAAAAAAAAAAAACACAAAATATCGTTCGGGACAGTGTCATTATTGGCCGATAGTATCAATATCGCCCTCTAGCGAGATGAAACCCGCGCGATAACCCCCGGAAGATAAAAAAAATCCCAATATCCAGATATCGCACGATATATCGTCGATATCGCACGATGTATCGTCGAAAGATACCAAGTAAAAAAAAAAACACAAAATATCGTTCGGGACAGTGTCATTATCCAAAAAAAAAAATTGGAAAAATTAAAAAAATATATAGAGACTTTCAACAGGTGGATTTTGATGCCTGTACAAGAGATTGCATGATCGGAAGCTTCCCTTTGGTGGGCCATTCAAATCAAAGCGTCGTTCGTAGGTTAGTGCAAACAAAATCTCCGATTTGGAAGAGAAATCCATCGAAATCTGAAGAAATCCAAGTATTTGGGCGAAATCCGGCGAAATCCTTACTGAAATTTGGAGAAATCCTCGCCAAAATCTGAAGGTACGTGAGATTTAGGAGAGATTTTAGGGTTACGGAAGGCCGGAACCCTCTCTGCTTCGAAAAAAAGGCGTCCGAGCCCTTTTTTTATGGACATGGAGTTGGCTGGTGTACCTCACACCACCGAGTTGACTGGTGTACCGCACACCTCACCAAGTTCCGTGGGTCCCATCATGAGGTATATGTTATATCCAAACCGTTCGTCCATTTGGCAAGCTCGTCGTAAGGCTTGAGCCGAAAAATAAGACAGATCTGAAGATCAAGTGGACCACACTGCAAACAGGAGTGGGAGATTAAACGTTTACCATTGAAACCCTTTTGGGGTCACAGGAGTTTTGGATCAATATGATATTTGTTTTTCCTCTTCATCCAGGTCTGTGTGACCTAATGAACAGATTGGATGGAAAATAACCATTATGGTGGGCCCTACGAATATTTTAACGGTGACAATCAACCCCACTGCTATTTGTGATGTGGTCCACTTGAGCTTTGAATATGGCTCATTTTTGGGCTCATGATCTAAAATGATCTCTCCAAATGCATGAACGGTGTAGATATAATAAATACATTATTGTGGGGCCATGTAACTTTGAACCGTTCGTACCACTCAAGTTGTAGTAGCGTCACTGCCTGTCGTCTTCGTAGTGTGGTGGGAAGCGGACATAGTGAGTAGTGTACTACATAAACTCTGTGGGGCCCACCATAATTCATGTATTTTATCCACTCCATCCATCCATTTTACCATATAATTTTATGATTTTTAGCCCAAAAAATGAAGCATATCGAAAGCTCAAGTGGACCACACCATAGAAAATAGTGTGAATTGAACATCTACCGTTAAAAAAATCCTTGGGAGCCAAAGAAGTTTTGGATCAAAGCTGATATTTGTTCTTTTCCTTAATCCATAACTTTGTGATCTTACAAAGATGTTGGATGAAAAATAAACATCACTGTAGGCCTTAGGGAGGTTTCAACGGTGCAAATCATTATTCCTATTGTTTCTTGCGGTATGCGGTATGGTCCACTTGACCTTTGGATATGTTTCAAATTTGTGCTCAACACCTAAAGTGAGCCGGAAAAACAGATGGACTACATGGATAAACCATGTACATTTACGGTGGACCCAATAAGTTTACTCAGTACTGTAGGAGTGGATTAGGTGAGACCCCGCCTCACCCAAGACCATACAACCGTACCGTGGGGCCCAACCAAGGTGTCCCGTATCGGTATCGGTTGGCGTAACGGTGACCTCCAAAACCGATACGGATACGGGGGCGTAACGGCGATACGGGGGCGTAACGGCCCGTAACGGCGCAAAAATTTTTTTTTGCCAAAAAAATATGAAAAAATATGGATTAAATCCGGAATATTCTAAGCAATCCAAATATGTATTCATTTATAAATTGGAACATGGTTACGGTGGTGTAACGGTCCACTCTTTGGTGAGAAGTTGTATCGGATTGTCTGATGAATTTATGAATCAGATAACCTAAATTTGACTACAAAATTCATATATTTAATTTTCTAACTATCTACTATCAATGATAGATATATTAGAATGAATGTAATATGAAAATATCTTACATTAGGTGTTTGCAATTATTTTTGAGGAATTTCTCGAACATACCTGCGCACGTGATTGTGATTCCTGTCTACAACCTGTCATCCTCAAGTCAAGAATATTTAAAAAAATAAATTAGTAGTGTCTGATATACTCTCCTGCAACTTGATTAAGGATTACTTGATTGGTTGTCAGGGGAGTTATTTTAAATACAAGTTCGGTAGTGTCAAGTGTGTGCATGACTACATGGCTTCTTGCAATAATACTGTTGTGAGCTGTCTGCTGCAAATACTTACCTTAATACAAATATATACTCACAATCACAAGTCACCACCAAAATGAAAATCTGCTTTTTTGTGGTTGCTCGACCTCCACATCATCGTCATCGTCACCATCAGGCTGAGGCTGTCCAATAGGTGTAGGTGCTGCATATCCATAATATCCAGTGCCAGAAGGAAATACTAGATCAACGAAACCAGAGGATGACTGATCCTGACTAGGCAACGACTCTGACCCCGAGTAAGGATATCCACCAGTGCCCGTCGAATAGCCATACTGGTGCCCATACTCAGGCTGTTGAGAATCTTGAGATTGAGAGTGCGTCTGCTGTGATGAGTAACTTGGATTTGAATCTAGATATCTATAATCATATGGATATTGATCGGGAGGGCTACTCCAACATGAATGTGATGGAACAGGCTCAGTATAACCACCATAATTATAATTCAATTGACCATAAGAATATCCATCATAATAACCAAGACCATGAGCCTGTTGATGTTCCGGACCTCCCGGTCCCCGTGCACCACTAGATGTATCCTCTGGCTGGCTGTATCGTGACTCGGTACATTCGTAAGTCCGACCTCGTGTACCACGTCGTCGATGTTCATCGCCATCGCGATCTGTAGACGGCTGTATAGGGGGGTAAGCAACACCAGAAGTGCCAGCACCAGGGGCAGGAGGGTCGTCATCATCTGACACGGTCACGCTACCACTGCTTGTACTCTTTTGTTGATCTTGAGCCGTATCCGTACGTGGCATAAACGCTGCCCCTCTTACTGGGTCCAACACATCTGCACGACTCTCTTGTTGCGCTCTGCGTATTTCTGGGTCATCAATTTCCAATTCTTCACTATCCTCTTCAATTTGCTTTTCCCTTGTTTCCAACCAAGGTAGAAGTGGGTCATCCTCATCATAAATATTGTCCAAGTTTATTGGACAGTAGTCTCCGTCATCAGCAGCTGTAATGCTCCTATGATGTCGTCGCATTCTTAGTTTTATATTGTAGTGCATGAAGACAAGTCTATCTAATGTTCTAGTCTGCAATCTATTCCTATTCTTTGAATGAATGAGCGCAAAACAACTCCAATTCCTTTCGCAGCTAGAGGAAGACGTTGTCTGGCTCAAAACTTTTACTGCAATTTTTTGGAGAGCCTTCGTACTCTCTCCGAAATTAATCCACCATTCGGCCGGTTGCAACCTAGATACTGCATGCTGTGCAAGAGCATCTCCAAAGCTACCAAGGCGATTTTCAAATGTATCTAATTCATTCAACGCCTTTATTTGCAGATCTAAGTCAGGCTCTAATCTCTTTATCACATTTTTTAGCCCGACACGAACTTCATCATCCGCAACAAATGATTGGGCATATCTATACCTAGGATTTAGGTAGTAACCTGCTGCATGAAGATCGTGATGGAGTTGCTTTGTCCATCTCTTGTCGATCATCTTCCAATAAGTCTCCCAACTTCTACAATCACGTTGAATTGCAAGCTTTGCCTTATCCATGGCATCATATAGGAAGCCCATGGTAGGTGCTTCATCGGTTTCAACAAGACGGAGTACCCTCATTAGTGGCTCCATCACCTTTAGGATCGCCTTAACCTTCTTCCAATATTTGTTGTCCCGTATGGTGTTCGCAACGTCGACCGGTGTCCCTGATGTCTTCTTCCCATGTTTTGTGTTGAGCCATTCTCGGGAAGCGAACATCTCACTCAACTCTCTCCTATGCTGGAATAAACTCTTTAATGCTATAAAGTTTGTTACGAATCTAGCCGTCGCAGGCCTCAACAACTCTCGTCCTTTCGTGAACTTTCTCATTATTGTGACTACTTGATTATGGTTGCAAATAAACGTCGTCACTTCCCTTGCCCTTTTGACCATTTCCTTAACATTCTTCTTCTTCCCAATATCTTCCAATATAAGATCAATACAATGGGCAGCACATGGTGACCAAAAAAATGTTTTCTCTTATCCATCAACATATGTCCTGCAAGCTTATATGTTGCTTCATTATCTGTCACAATCTGCACTATATTCTCCTCTCCAATCTCGTCCACAACTTTATCCATTAGTTCATTAATATAAGTAGCATTTTTTGTTGCCTCTGACGCATTAATTGACTTATGGTATATAGTTCCTAAGTGGCAGTACACCATGAAGTTGATCATGCTATGTCTGGTTGGGCCAGTCCAATCATCACACATAATCGTGCATCCTCTGGCTTGCCATACGGGTTTAAAGGTAGCCACGTATGCTTTCACATCCGCATACTCTACATTTGTCCATTTTCCTCTAATGTCCTTAGCCGTGGGAGCTTTTATTCCTTCACCTGCTTCTGCTGCTGCATCAATTACCACCTGCCAATATGGAGAATTGGCCGCATTAGGAGGTATGTTAGCATGTATAAATAACTTTGCTGCTGCTCTACCTAATTTCTCAACGGAAGTTCTACTTCACATTTGTTTTATTTTTTTTTGTTTAGTTGATTCTTTCCTAAACAGGATTGGATCAATAGAGGGTCTCCTAGACTCATTTACTTCTTCATCTTCACGTATAGGGGCATCACGTGAAGATGTTTGTCGTCGGCTCCCAAACATACGTCGTAACCCACCAAACCTACCCCCCAGACCCTCAGTCCCACTTACAGAAGCAGTTGCACTTCCAGTTGCACTCCCACTCCCACTCCCACTGCCCCCCCTCTATCACGCACTGACCCATGCGTGCCAAACATGCGGCGACGTTCTTCCTCTTCACGAGCTACACGCAAGCTCTCTCTCCTAGCTATAGTTAATTCTCGATCTGAATCTTCGTCAGAATCAATAATATCTTCATTACGAACGCCCATATATTCAGGACCAAACACTTCCTGTCGAGCTGCATCCAAAATATCATCTTTCTTCTTTTGTACAGCAGCACGTTTACCCTTCGACTCATCCAGACTAGCTTGCATTAAAAGCATTATCTCTCTCGGTACTCTGACACATGGCGCAACTTGACCTTTTCGATGTGCTAAATGTTGTTTGAGACGGGTAATTCCACCAGTCACATGTCTATCACAATAGTTGCACTTCATTTGGTGCCTAGTACCACCAACCCTCTCACAATGTTGCCATCCAATATCCTCACTTGTTGTTGGCCAGACCCAGACATTTCTTTAAGTTTAGGTAGATGAGTGTATGTCTGTATGACCTATGTTAATAAAGATGATTTTATGTTCTAAGTAAAATACTAAACCCTAAGAAGCTCCAAAACCTGTCCAATATAAGCAAATAAAAATATAAAGTCACTAATTCGAAAATACAAAAAAAATATTAAATAGCACCCCAAATCTGTAAAATGCACATTAACATTTTCTACTATGATTAACATATCACATGGCATGATTAAAACAGCAAAATAACCATTAAAAATTGATTTTTCGAATTTAAAAAAAAAGAGTCAAAATTCATGCGTAAATAGAAAAAAAATATTTAAAAAATATTAAATGGCACCCCAAATCTGTAAAATGCACATTAATATGTTCTAATATGATTAACACATCATATGGCATGATTAAAACAGTAAAACAACCATTAAAATTTGATTTTTCGAATTTTAAAAAAAAGGGTAAAAATACATGCGTAAATAGAAAAAAATATTAAAAAAATATTAAATGGCACCCCAAATCTGTAAAACGCACATTAATATGTTCTACTATGATTAACACATCATATGGCATGATTAAAACAGCAAAACAATCATTAAAATTTGATTTTTCGAATTAAAAAAAAAAGGGTAAAAATACATGCGTAAATAGAAAAAAATAATAAAAAATATTAAATGGCACTCCAAATCTGTAAAATGCACATTAATATGTTCTAATATGATTAACACATCATATGGCATGATTAAAACAGTAAAACAACCATTAAAATTTGATTTTTCGAATTTTAAAAAAAAGGGTAAAAATACATGCGTAAATAGAAAAAAATATTAAAAAAATATTAAATGGCACCCCAAATCTGTAAAACGCACATTAATATGTTCTACTATGATTAACACATCATATGGTATGATTAAAACAGCAAAACAATCATTAAAATTTGATTTTTCGAATTTTTAAAAAAAGGGTAAAAATACATGCGTAAATAGAAAAAAATAATAAAAAATATTAAATGGCACTCCAAATCTGTAAAATGCACATTAATATGTTCTAATATGATTAACACATCATATGGCATGATTAAAACAGTAAAACAACCATTAAAATTTGATTTTTCGAATTTAAAAAAAAGGGTAAAAATACATGCGTAAATAGAAAAAAATATTAAAAAATATTAAATGGCACCCCAAATCTGTAAAACGCACATTAATATGTTCTACTATGATTAACACATCATATGGCATGATTAAAACAGCAAAACAATCATTAAAATTTGATTTTTCGAATTAAAAAAAAAGGGTAAAAATACATGCGTAAATAGAAAAAAAATAATAAAAAATATTAAATGGCACTCCAAATCTGTAAAATGCACATTAATATGTTCTAATATGATTAACACATCATATGGCATGATTAAAACAGTAAAACAACCATTAAAATTTGATTTTTCGAATTTTAAAAAAAAAGGTAAAAATACATGCGTAAATAGAAAAAAGTATTAAAAAAATATTAAATGGCACCCCAAATCTGTAAAACGCACATTAATATGTTCTACTATGATTAACACATCATATGGCATGATTAAAACAGCAAAACAATCATTAAAATTTGATTTTTCGAATTTTTAAAAAAAGGGTAAAAATACATGTGTAAATAGAAAAAAAATAACAAAAAATATTAAATGGCACTCCAAATCTGTAAAATGCACATTAATATGTTCTAATATGATTAACACATCATATGGCATGATTAAAACAGTAAAACAACCATTAAAATTTGATTTTTCGAATTTTTTAAAAAAGGGTAAAAATACATGCGTAAATAGAAAAAAATATTAAATGGCACCCCAAATCTGCAAAATGCACATTAATATGTTCTACTATGATTAACACAACATATGGCATGATTAAAACATCAAAACATGTTAAAAAAAGTATAAATACCTAATTTTGACGAATTCGGAATTTTTGAAAAATGGCCCCCCGAGCTTCGATTCAACAAAAGCCGCAATACAATGCGTTTTTATCACAAAAACCCAACCAAGGTTGGTCGAAATTGGCAGTAGAAGGGGTGAGAAGTACTTTGGAAGCAAGAAATTTGAAAAAAAACAGCAAAAAAGAGCTTAAAATGGCAAAACAAAATGGCCGTTTTTCGACCGTTACGGGTCAGCCCGTTACAGGTTGACCGTTACGCCCCGTATCGCGTATCGGTTCAGGCCGTTACCGTTACGTATCGGTCGATACGGCCGATACGTAACCGTTTTGGCACACCTTGGGCCCAACTTGACGTGTATTCTGTGTCCACTCCATCCATCTATTTTTTCAAATCATTTTACAACATGATCGTAATAATTAAAAAGATCCAATTATCAGGTGGACTATACTCAACGAAACCGTATTAGTTGAACACGGTACCATTAAAAACTTCTTAGGGTGCACCTTAAATTTTCCTATATTTTATTAGGCATCTAATCCGCTATAATTTCACATAAGTTTGAATGAAGAGAAAAAACAATTATCAGCTTGATCCAAAACTTTTGTAGCCCACTAATGATCAATCACCATTGGTACCTATGGTATGGTCTACCTAATTATTGGATCTGCTTCAATTTTTGGATAATGTCCTAAAATGATATGGAAAAACAGATGGATGGGGTGGATACTGAATATAGTTGTCTTAGTTCAATAGGACAACGCATAGCTTAGACCCTGTACAAAGGAAACCTATTATGTGCACTTCTTTTTTGAGATTTTATGATTTAAAAGTGTGTATTAAGGTCTTTTTTAATAATCCCTGAAGTTTAATTGAAAAATTCAACCATTTTCCCAATGTTTCCCCATGTTTCCCAAAAAGTGTGATAAATTATGCGATACAAACGATATATCCCATGCGATAACCGATACGTATCTGTATCCCAAGGGTGCGATACATTGTGCGATACCGATATTTCGAACACTGGGACTACCCAGATCCTTATATTTCGGGGGAGTGTTCTGCTTGATGATGGCAATAACTTGTTCGGTCAGAAAGGTTTTCTTTCGTACGTTAAGCTTTTGCTTTACAGTACAAAGATCCTTGAGAAACTTAGCATATGATGGTATTTCCTTAATGGTATCCTACAAGGGTATGTTGATCTTCACTTGTTGGAAAACTTCCAAGATATCTTGATTATTAGCCACAGGTTTGGATGAGAGCAATGCTGAGGGAACGAGGCTACCACTTTTTGACCATACTCTTGCTCTTTTTCATGTTGAACGTCACTAGATTTGTCATCGCTTTTAGGTTTAGAAGATTTCTCAGGTTTTTCAGCCTTCTTAGGAATATCTTTTTCAATCACTTTGCCACTTCTAAGAGTGGTGACAGATTTAACATGATCGACATGGGGGTTGGAAGAATTAGGATCACCCACCTCATATTGGCCTTTGGGATTTGGTTGCGGTTAGGCTAGAAAAGTCCCTTTTCCCCTAACATTGAAGCGTGATTCAATTCTCTCAACTGAAGATTTGAGCTCTTGGAGGGTTTACATGGTTCTCTAATTGATTTGTATTTGTCCATGCATGAATGCTTGCAATGTATTCTCTAGGGTCTTCTTTGGTGGGGGCACATAAGGGGTACTAGTAAAGGGCCCTTGAGGATTATTGCCTGTATTAGTGGTAGGTCCGTTCCTCCAATCGAAATTGGGATGGTTCCGCCAATTATGATTATACGTGTTTGACATAAAGGGCCTCTGATTGGCATTCATGGTATTGGCTTGATCATGCAACACTTCCTAAAAAGTAGGGATTGTAGGACGATCCTTAGTCAAGTGTGCATTGCTCTCACAAATATCACAAGCACTTTCAGTGACTTCATTGGTTTTAACCATATCAACTTTCCTTAATTCTATGGCCTCTACTTTTCGTATGAGACCCACTATCTTTGCATTCACATTATCGTCCTCCTTTAGGATGTACATACCTCCCTTTTCCTTGGGCACATGCTTGGTATTATTCGTTTTGTTAGATGTGTCCCATGATTGGCCGTTCTCAGCAAGAAGGTCAAAATAATCCCAAGCCTCATCAGGGTCCTTGCTCATAAACTCGCCATTACATATCATCTCTATGAATCGACGCATGTTTGAACTCAAACCATCATAGAAAAAGCTAATCACTCACTATGTTTCGTAGCCATGATGTGGGCAGGCAAACAATAGTTCCTTGAAATGTTTCCAACACTGAAAGAAGGTTTCATTTTCCTTTTGGGAGAAATACATGATATTACGTCTCAATGTGTTGGTCTTATGAACATGGAAAAACTTTTTAAGGAATTCCTTGGTCATCTCAACCCATGTCCCAATGGTTATAGGCCTTAAGGAGTGTAACCAGGATTTGGCTCTCTCCTTTAAGGAGAAGGGAAATTGTTTCAATTTACTACATCTTCAGAGACATTGTTATAATGCAAAGTGGTGACTATCTCATTGAATTCCTTGAGATGCAAATATGGACTTTCAGAATCAAGTCCATAGAATTTTAGAAGCAACTGAATTACTCCTGGTTTAAAATCAATGTTGCCTGCATTCACTGGGAAAACCATACAAGAGGAGTGGTTGTTCTTGCAGGTTGTAAGTAATCACGTAAAGTCCTAACCGGTGGCATGTTATACACTTCGTTTTCATCTTGGTTTGGTTCGTTCTTAGCCATGGTTCCTGTTAAATCACAAGTATCAGGGCGTTTTCTAACACACCCTTTAACTAGAATTCCTTCACTTAGAAGACTCTTTGTATGATCACGTGTCCACTTGGGTATGAACACACAAAAACCCTAGAATTAAATTTAAATCCTAACAGAAAAATAGAAACAATTATAAATAACCGAAGGATGAGGAAGGATGTTACCGGTGAAGCAGACACACGACTCAAAACAATCCTACAGAAAAATAAACAAAAAATGTTAGTAATTATTTGCTAAACAGAAAAAGTATTCAAAAAACATAAACTATAGAAAAACCTACCCTAAAGTATTCTTTACGTAGTCCTCGACAACGATGCCAAAAACTTTCTACAATCCTAAGATTGCACACCCAAGTGCAGGTAGCAAAGTAGTAAAGTACTCAGTAAGGCCGAGGTTGATCCACAGGGACTAGGAAAAAACACTGCTAGAAAAGCAATTATGGATTTGGGTTTTTCCTGTTAGGGCGAATTCGAAATTGCGTAGAAAACAATCAATAAAAGAGAACTATGGCGCTAGGGATCCACTTTTAATCAATCCTTAATGTTAATTCATCAATTCAACATGATAACTCAATTGGAATCGAATAAGGATTCCTTCCAATCGGAAGATGAAATAGTTAAACTAACTAATAATTCCCAAATAAGATATGAATCTCAATTGATCGATTTAAACATGAAGAACTAAGTAATTGATCGCAGGGAATTCCAAGTATCTATTGTACTCGGAGTTAACAATGGATCAATGGATTTTACAAATCAAAACTTTCACCTAACTAAGAATTCAATCAATCCAATCACAATTCACCATTCAAACCATAAATATTGAATTAAAACGAATTAAACATTAAGAATTCATCAAAAGGTTCACCCCTTAGCCTAGCTAAGAGGTTAACCAACCATAGCTAATTTAAAACTAATCTCCAAAGAAAGAAAAACATAAAAACTAGAATTAGAAAAGAACTAGAAGAAGAAGAGGAAGGAAAAACTATAGGAAGAAGAAGCTCCACTTCCGCTTTCTCTCTTCATTCGTCTCTATGATGCCCTAAACGAGTTTAGGAGCCTCTCTTAAATAGTGATTTTACATTGACTAAAGCAAATACCACACTTACCCACTTTCGCGCGCATTTTTGATTGATCCCTTTGATCGATCGAAACCAATTGATGTCCTGTCGATCGATCAAAACTCCTTTGATTGAATCGAAGATGCTAAAAAATGTCCAGTGAGTAATTTGAAATTTTCTATTTTTTTTATTGATCGACTTCTGATCGACATCAATCGAAGGTCTCTTAATTGAATCGAACATTCTATTGATTGATCGAAAATTCTCCGTCTTTTTCTTGAATTCAAAGTGCTCGATCGTTGATCTCTTCCATGCAACGTACTTGATTCCCTTGATCTTCAACTTTCACTTCTTTTCAGCACTTCAATTACTTCTAAGGGCCTGTTTGATTTTCCAAATCCCATGTAAATGCCCTGTGAATTAGTAATTATTATTCCTCCATTCCGTTTGAAAATGCACTTACATTTCAGTTTTGAAAACTGAGTCAAAAAGACTGGTTTAAATTTTCGGGTCCCACCCTGATATATATGATATATTTGCACCATCCATCCATTTTAGCGTATCATTTTGAGGCATGAGCCAAAAAATGAGGCTGATCCAACACTCAAGTGGCCCACACTAAAGGAAATGGTGGCACTTGAGCTTTGTATCAGCCTCATTTTTTTGGTCAAGCCCTAAATTTAGCTGGCATAACAGATGGACGGTGTGGATAAGCCACATACATCTGGGCCCCAAATATATTTCATAGTGTGCTCGGTTTTTGAGCTCAAAAAAGTAACCGTCAAATCAAGCATAGGTAACAATGCCGCAATTATCAAAGGAAATAATCATTACCCCATTTGCATTGTATTTACCGGTGGTTTAGAAAATCAAACACCCCCTAAGCTTGATCTCTTTTTGGGTTTTGGAGTTCATGAACAGCTCAGATTATCTCGGACTTCTACATTCTTATGTGCATTGAAAATTCATCCAATAAGGCCAATTTACCATTCATATGCAAGGGAAAATAATGCAAAATTGAGGTTAATCATGCAATATTAAGCAAATACCATTGAGAAAAATAATAAGAATAAAACTCAGGGTTAAGAGGAAGAAGAGAAAAAATAAGGAAAGAAGAAGAAAAAGAAGAAGAAGGATGGAAGGAAAGAAGAAGAAAGGACCCTAGGAGTCCTTAAGCTCTGAAACCATGTTATATATATATATATATATATATTATATATATATATATATATATATATATATATATATATATATATATATATATATATAAAAGAGAGGGAGAGAGAGAGAGAGGCACTTTCCACATCCAACTCGGCAGTGGACATTCCCCCCCCCCCCCCCCCCCCCCCCCCCCCCCCGCTGCGTTTTTAGCTAGGTCGAACTTGATGGGCCCAACCTGAATTTAATCAGATTTTTAGAAGGTGAGACCCATTGAGATTGGGACGGGTCCATCAGGTATCCATTGACAGCCCTACGCACAACCCGAGTCAATGTTGCAGAACTTGATGCCAAGCATCCTCGCAATCAGAAGAACTTGGACCTTGTGACCTCAAAATACCTGTGTGAATGCTAGCATGCCTGGTGGGATGTTGCTCTCTTATCTTTGGTGCTCTAATGCATGGGCACTCCAATGCTTGATTTGAATCTCTAACCAATTTCCAAGCTAGTTCAGCAGATACTCACATAATTTCAAATCTAGTTGAGATAGTCATGCCTTTAATAAGGTTTACTGGGCTGATAGGGTCTTGGCCTAACCCAGTCAATCCTATATCGACACCTCTAGGCTCCCGTCACATGCTCCCTTAGACCTTCCATGGGTTGAGCCCTTGCATATTGCCTCAGAGACCTTGTTTGAAGAAGTGCACCATGTCGAGGTCATAGGGGTGGGGGACTTGGAACTTTCCCTAGATTGCACGGGTCGAGCTGAGAGATGTTTATCACCTTTTAGTGATGTTTATCACCTTTTAATAATGTTTATCGGTGGTACCATGAGCTGAGAGATATTGAGCACCCTTAACTAATGTTTATCAGTGCTACCTTAACCCCAACCTGATTAGATTAATACTCTACTGATGAAATTCATTGTAAGTACTATGCCTGGGAAACCGCCATTGCTAGCTACACATCAACTTGCCATCTATCCAAGTAGGCAGTGAACCATGGTCGTAAGAATTTCACGCTTGAAATGAGAAGCATGGGAAAAAAGGTTGCCTTCTATATGTATTGGCCAGTGACCTATATATGTAATGACACAGGCATATCAGTCCCTGCGGAAACTGGTTTTTTTAGTTCGTTCCACCAGCATATCGAGTATCAGGTGAAACCTAGTACCAATCCGATATTGCCATATCAACAAGCTGAAACTGATTTTTTGAACCATGTATGCGAGTGTTGTCAATGATGGACCGTCAATCTGAGCCTCTGCATGTCCAGTTCCAGGGCCCGTGTAAAGGAAGGTTAATGTTCAATGTGTGATGGCATGCAAGTGTTGTAAATGTGAGCCCCTGCTTGGCCAATTCCAAGGTCAATGTAAAGGAGGAAGGTCGATGTCCAAGCAACTGAGCATAGAACTCATGCCTAGCAACTGATCATAGAACTCATGCCAATACCATTGAAAGACAACCCCAAATTATTGGACCAAAGGCTAAGAGGACGACAGCGACAATGAATTTAATTCAATCCTTCATCAGGGGAGCAGCGGATTGGGAATTTGAGAGAAGCATTCCCTTCCTAGGTAATTATGGAGGTTTGGAAAGCAAGAATCCCTTTTGAGAAAAGTAATGAGTGCTGGGACAAGTCGTGGGTACCAAGTTGGTTATGTAGACAGGCTCAAGAACATTGAGGTCCGCATTTAGGTCGTAAATGAGTTTCCAGAGGATAGCATAAGGTGTGGCACGGGATTGGATTAGATTTTCGCTGAGGCTCTTTGTCAATGAATAAGGTTTAAATATGTTTGATATGCAGGAAGGGAAGATTAGGTGGAGCTCCTATCATTTTGGAGATTGCCTGTTCTACCGTTTGTTCCTTCATCATTATCTTTGATTTAGTACTGCAACTTTCCCAGAAAAACAATCTAAAGTAATAAAGACACAAAGAAACCATATAATCTCATGGGGTTGTGCTCTATGGACTATGATTATGCTTTGAATGGTTCACTGGGAGAAGACAAGGTCATTCTCACAGATCTTCATTACTAAATAAGAGGTAATGAAAACGGGAGGAAACTATATAATCTATTGAGTTGTGCTATGTCATTATGCTTGGAATCTCGTGCATCAACATATTTTATTCCAATCAATATCTACGTCAACATATTCTTTCATAACTCATAAGCTATATTTGTGATTAGTTATTTTATTATAACTATGGACCATCTAAATTCTTAGTAAATATTCAAGACCTCAAGATGGATTCTGTTTGATATTTTTATATTTTCTGGCAGTTACAGATAAAAAAATTATGAAACTAAAAATGATAGAATGTTTTCTATTCAACAACAGATTAACCATTTCTTCTTCGTTTTTTGAATTCTTGCTAGGTTCTTCCGCTGCCTAACCTCCCGTTCTTTTGGATTTTATTCCGCGCCTATTCTAACTGGAAAGCTTTCCAGGTGTGTTCCATACACTAAGCTGTCACGAAATAAGATTGTTGTACGGTTTTCAATAATGACATTCAATAAGATTGTTCCAAAGCAAATGATTTCATGATAACTCAATTTTCTGAATTGCATTATCTAATTGACAAATCTATGCCTTTTTTTGAAGCTCCAAATCTTTTACTCATTCAATGAAATAACTGTAATGCTCATTTAAGTAGTGTCTTGTTATTCATACTTCTTTTATTTGATGGTTTTCTCATGCTTTTTTGTTATGCTTTAGTTGGGCTACCAATTCAACCCCTATGTTGCTCTATGTATAACAATATTGGTGAAATCTCCTTCAGCTAAGCACGATTTCTCTTCTTGGAATCTGTGGTTGGAAAAAGGCTATGCATTGTTATGAAACTATTATGATTGATGTTTTGAATCTCATTCCCCAAAAATCCCAATTGAGTCTTACAATTTATTGGTGATCTCAAGATTCATGATTTGACTATCTTATGATTTAGCTCAAATCTTATGATTAATAAGAAACGAGGATCATGGTTCTGTCTGACTCGTGTCCTATAAAGCTGCTATTTGCTTTCCTTGTTATTTCTTTTGAAAAGTATTTGTGGCTTTTTATGGCTGAAAAATATTGCTCGGGCTTGCACTGAGTACCTTTGAG